>CM041790.1:35395621-35697588 GCA_023375725.1 Nephotettix cincticeps | reverse complement strand
GCATTACACAAAGCCAGACTGACGAACAGACAGGAATTAAAATACCCCCGTCGCAGCAGACCTGCGTACTCAGCGAATTTCCAAATCAATAATATAATAATTATAATATATGACAAGTTTGGTCAAAATCTGTCGATAAACATGGGAATTATTTGCCTATTCTCCATAAGATTAAAATGGGAAAGAGTGAGTAGGTTTGCTGCTGTGAGGAACCCTGAAAGTATACCATCAAAAATTTTATTTTTAACATTTATACCAACTTTTATCAACATCAGTCCATAAATAAAGGAGTTTGCCTAATCTCCATATGATTAACATGGGAAAAGAGTATGCAGGTTTGCTGCCATGATAAACATATAAACTATGATTTTTTAGCACAAATGTATGGATCTCAACCACATGAAGCTAAATATCAAGTTTCATCCAAAAATATTAGATAATAAGTGAAAAATTAATTTTTCCTAATCCTCCATAAGATTAACATTGGAGCCTCAAAATACAACGTACTGTGTTTAGATTTTTTATATCTCGGTAACAGTTTAAGATAGAGAAAAACTTTAAGGAACTTAATTGTGTAGTTTTTTAAGCTGATTCCAATGGTGAAATATAAAGTTATAAATTTTTAAAAATTACATGTGAAAAACGCAAAAAACCCCATTTTGGGGTACAAAACCCCCCCAAACTACCCGTTCCCATTGACCAATATGTCTGGTTTACGAACTCGTCCGAGCAGTTGTAGGAATACACGTCTCTACCAAATTTGGTCTCGATCGGACCATTTTTACGAGAGTTATCGTGCTAACAGACACATATATATACATATATACATATACATATATACATATATACCCCCGTCGCAGCAGACCTGCGTACTCAGCGAATTTCCAAATCAATAATATAATAATAATAATAATATATGGCAAGTTTTATAAAAATCTGTCCATAAACATGGACATTATTTGCTTATTCTCGATAAGATTAACATGGCAAAGAGTGTGCAGGTTTGCTGATGTGAGGAACACTGAAATTAGGCATTTCTACCATAAATAATTTTTATCTTAACATTTATACCAACTTTCATCAACATCTGTCCATAAATAAAGAAGTTTGCCTATTCCCTATATGATTATTATGGGAAAAGAGTATGCAGGTTTGCTGCCATGATAAAACACATAAACTACGATTTTTGAGCATAAATGGATAGATCTCAACCACATGAAGCTAAATATCAAGTTTTATCCAAAAATATTCATTAGTATGGGAAATATTAATTTTTCCCTATCCTCCATAAGATTAACATTGGAGCCCCCACAATACAACGTACTGTGTTTAGATTTTTTAATATCTCGGTAACCGTTGGAGATAGAGAAAAACTTTAAGGAACATAATTGTGTAGTTTTTTAAGCTGATTCTAATGGTGAAATATAAAATTAGAAAATTTTAAAAACTACATGTGAAAAACGCAAAAAACCCCATTTTGGGGTACAAAACCCCCCCAAACTACCCGTTTCCATTGACCGATATGGCTGGTTAACGAACTCGTCCGAGCATTTGTAGAAATACACGTCTCTACCAAATTTGGTCTTGATCGGACCATTTTTACGAGAGTTATCGTGCTAACAGACACATATATATATATATACATATATACATATATATATATATAAATTTTAACGACTATTGTTTTTGGACTCTGGGCACCTAAAGAAGAAAAAATAACATGGTCCCGGGCTTAAGTCTCACCATGAGACCTACGGTAATAGCTTCTTCCCTATGGGAAATTCGCTAAAAGACCAATAATTACATCTTATCTGTGGTATAAAACGTAAAAGTAACCAAAATATCATAATTCTAAGCAATATACTGATGAAACTCTAATTTTATCTTTATAGGTGTTATATATAAATTGGCTTACAATAGTATATGTTATAAAATTATATTAGAACTGATTCTTTGGGTATTTGTAAGGATTAGTAAGGCGGGAGAGTCATTTCTGGGTCAACTAGGAGTCTGCTAAGAAACCACTTCAAGCCTGATGTCTAGTTATCATTGGATAAGAACAAAGAATTCATCAATTTATCCAAAAGTGGAAATCCGACAGCGTAAGGTAGTACAATGGGGCGTGTATCCCATAAGATTAGAATGTTGTAAGAGAACCTGTTTACTTTGGATAACTAAAAAACCTTTCAAATACATTGAAGCAACTTAATTTCACTGTACCAAATGACATCTGTAACAATTAATAATTATATTGGATGTATAAACTATAAAATATGAAGTCACCGTTTTTATTCTGAGAGTAATTTGAAAACTTGGTCACTAGCTGGACCAAACTACATAAAGTTCATTGAGCTATTTAATTAATAATCCTAATCATGGCAAATGAGTTAGGTGGTTTTTATCACTAGAAAAGTCACAGGTTTTCGTGTCTCTTACATTAATCACGCTCACTTTTCACTCATATATTCACTTTACAATAGCGACAAGAGTGGCTATAGGTGTCTTCTAAGTGAATATAAGTGATAAAAATCCAGTACTGTACATTGACCTTGATTACAAACCTTGGTTGATGATAAAGGCACATGCGTCCGGTCCCAGTGTGTCGTACAGAGGGACGATGACCATAGAGTAGCAGTAGGCTCCTTGCTCCACCAACACCCACTCTGGGCAGTTCTGACTGCAAAAGTCAATATTACCAATTTATTTATTCATTTATGGTATGGCTGTCTCACCAGTCACCGACCCAGTTACAAGGAAAATTAAAGATTAAATCACAAGATTGCACACAGCATTCTGGTGTGCGTAGAGCAAATTTCATTGAACTTATATTATTCCCATCATAGTAAATGGATAGTATATGCAGGTTTGCTGTAATGAGGGCTGTTTTTCATGGTAATGTGCTTATATTAAGGCTATTCATTAAGTAAAAACACATACAACATTATATCAAATTATGTTAAGTACCTGGTGACCGAGATTTGTTCGTATAAAATAAGACATGTATTATAAAAATTAATTAGAAAAATTAAAACACATTTATTACTCAATGTGGTTTGAATAAAACCGATTTAATGCACCATAGTTAATATAGCACTGAACAAAAATTATTGCCCCCGATGGGATTGGATTACGCGACCTTTGATTTCCAAGGCCAACGCGCTACCACAGGACTACGGCGTATGACAAATGAGCGGTGCCGTTTAAAGTCTTTTAGCCAACCTCAATTGTTTTAGCCGATCATTTACTGTTTAATCTATACAGTTATTATTAGCCCGTGATCAACTGATTTTGTTAGAAACGGAATGAGGATTTAAAAGCAAAAGAGAAATTTAATTTACACCTAGTAATTGGTTTGTTACAGTGACTTCAAGCAATACAATTACTGTAATACATTTTTTTTATCAAAACACGGAAGATTTTATAAATACTTTTTTCTGCTTTTATTTCACACAGTTATGTTAGGTACCCTTAAGTTTTTACAAATTGTTTGGTAACCTGATAATTTTGCATTATTACATACATATAAAAAATATTTATTAAAAACCTCTATTCACATATTGCTCCCCACCATCTTCAATCAACAACAGTCAAACGGTTATAAACAGATGTTTTGATTTGTATTGTTTACATTTGATTCTCCATAAGCGTAATGTTAAATTTTTACATTTTAAACTTAATATTATAAGAAAACAAGAATTTTCCTGGATATTAGACCTATCTAGAACTTATTTTCTACTCAGAAATTAGTTATTTCCAAAATTTAAAGAAAATCCCTAGTGCCGTTTTCGAGATCCGTGTGCAAATATATATACAGGGTGTTCATTAAAGTCGGGGACAAACTTCGAGGGATGATAGTACTCACTTGGACCAAAAACGGGAACTAGTTTGAGTTTTGATACAAGCACAAGTTTAACAGCCGAGGCTGTAAATGTGCGGGTATATAAAAGCCAATTTTGGGCTTGTGATGGACTATATTTTTCGTCATACTGTAAATAAAATGAAACAAACTCAACATGAATAGATTAGATTATTGACATGGAAACCATATTCTTGTAGAATATAGGTATTTTAAGCCAAGTATGAATGAGGATTCAGTGTAGGATGATTGTGCACGATCTTGTTTTTTTGTTACTGACTAAGACTGACATGTTCCTTAGACAGGACTGTTAATTAATAACCCAACAGCCGATGGAAACTACTATGTACCTACAGTTTAACGTGGAATCCGAACCATGGCCTCCGAATTATGAATTGGTCTAATTATGAGGATTGTCTTTGTGGATTAACGTAGTATTTAACAGTGCGGACATTATTCCAGACAAGGGAACACTACATCCACCGACCATCTCTCACAACTATCCACAATTCGTGAACTCCAAGTAGCTGGATTACAGGACGTCGCCACCGTCCTAGTCTAATATCATCTGTTTTAGTACAAATAGAAGTTGTCGACCATTTTTGCCGCGTTAGACTTATCAGCTGTTATGTTACTTACGTTGTAGCAGTTCTTTCTTGATTCCCGTTCCTGATTGCACGTTTTGGTCATGTCAGTGTTAGTTGTTATTATCGATAGATTGATCTCAACCACTAGATAGTTCGCTTTAATAGTCTATTACCAATTTCACAATCAATATCAATACCATGCCCGAAATACAAAAAAATCGATAGTGATTGTTGCAGTTACTTCATCGATTATTTACAATCGAATGCTGACCTCAGATCTAAAGTGTCATCAACTATGATCTTTTGCGGCCTAGGACTCAAAAATCATCATAATAATAGGTTATTAGACTTACGAAGAAAAAAAACATTTTTTGCACTTCAACACATGTATCGAAATCAGCTGTTTTTGAAGCAATATGACAAAAATATAATTTTGTTCAATCAACACTGCCAAGAACATTTTATTGTTGTGCTAACCTGTATATTCCGATGTAAGTGGAGGACGAGGGCGCCAGTCCGAGCGATACGAGGCCAGAGCCGAAGTTGCGAGCTCGCAGTAATGTCTCGTTGTAGTGAAGCCATTGGTAAGGCTTGCTAGGTCCTTCGTGCCATCCCAAACACTTTCCGTTATCTGAAAAATAATGAAAGATTTTGACATGGAAATGTCTTAGCTCGGGGGGGGCTGTGTTGACAATTTGCGAGACCAAAACTTGAAACAGTGACGTCATAGTTTAGTTATAAGAACAGCTGTTTAGATGAACGGAAAACATTCCCTCTAGACATATCCATAATCTAACCTATTTCCCACAAGAAAGTAAATACAAACAATTTTCGAGGGGTAATGCTAATGCACCATCAGAGAGGAAGGACCCGGTGTGTAGGACTAATACCATAGATGAACGGATAGTAAAGTAGATTGTGCACGCCCATGTCAAGGATGAAGACGGTACATCGTACCGCCAATTGACGTAGTAGGTACTGCCATCCTCAGATAGCGCTAGTGTCGCAAATGACACTAATGACAAATGACACACCTGACGGTGTCATAGAGGCCTAGATCCGACAGATGGCAACAATTGTCCTGAGATTTTATTAAGTTAAGTTTTCATTAAGTTCCATAAGATGCCTCCTCTCCTTATAATCCGTTCCTCTCTGCGAAAACCCCCGCCTGAGGCTATTTACCACTTCGGCAAGAAGACACAACAAATTGACAAGTTAGTATTTATTTGGATGAGAGATGACTAGAACGTAACCTAATAGTCAAAATCTAGTGGTTACAATTTGTTTAAGAAATAAGTTGGTATATATGTGAATCAATATTTTTTATTAGTGACATTAATGTACGAACACTAATTTTCAGTTCGCTTCTAGCTGTCGTGAATTACATAAGAAAAAATACCGTTATCTATAGAAAGCTATTTCCAAAATAATTATAAAATGCTGTGTATTTTAATACTAATACCCAATGAGGAAGAATTGAATTCTAAAAAGAATGTGTGACTTTGTCGAAAGATCACTCACACACAGTTGAGCGGTTATTTGTACAGCAGATGTATCTTCTAATAACTTCATAGAATATGCCAATGTATCATCTCTAACAGAGGATTTGGTATAGGTAGGGTAAAATTTATTTTTAATCAAAATTGGATAATTTTAAACTAGTCTAGAAAACCGCAAAGGTAGGCAACTGTAATTATTTTGAATTTTTTATTGAATTATGTGTATAATTTTTTGGAAAAATGAATGTAATCAAGAATTGTTCATACATCCTTAATTTATTAACAATTATTTTATAAAATGGAGCAGATGAGTGACAGATTAAACGAGGGCTTCATAAATAAGCCCCATTCAATCTGGAAATCGCGAACAGTTTAATGAGTGGCTGAATAGTTTATTCAGTTAAACGATTCTGTGTTTACATTTTCAGTTTGGACCTACTTACTTCAACTCCTTTTTCACTCCCCACTAGTAAATTATTCTGGGGCACAAACTACCCAGACTTCCCCCTCCAATAACTCATCCTCATAACCCTCCTAACTCATGTATTTATCGCTCAGGATTATTTTTAATAACAACTATACGGTACATAAGAATCAACAACCAACCCTGTACTCACTGGATTCTTTAGCTCCTTTTCTGAAAGTTTCATACAGTGTTCTGGCGTCAGGACTCAAGTAAGAGATGAACTTTCCATCCTTGGACTCCTTATAAAATTTGGAGACCCGTACAATTTCTGGACCCTGGACAAAATAGACTCATCATTGGTTGTATTGTTGGTTGTACCTAATCAACAAGATATAAGATTGGTTTCACAAAATAATAACGCTACATCAATTTCTAAATTTTGTTGGCAGTGTAGCAGCAGATGATAAATTGTTTTACAGGTAAAGGCTCCAATTCGATAATTAAAGTAACACAAATAGAGTGATAAATTTTTTCCTACACAGCTGGCTCATGGACGACAATTAAACACGTCAATTATAAACCAAAATAACTTTCGTAAATGTGTGTAGGGCGAACATCTACATAAATAAAATTAGAGGTTTATATGATTACATTATTATATTTTTGGTCATTTTAACTTTTTATACACTCCAGAATGTATTTTATAATAGGTCTAAATGTCTTATCTACTAATTTACTAAATGGGTCTTATCCCAATTTCTGTCTGCCTGTCTTTCTGTAACGTCAAACATGGTCTTGTTGTAATGATTTCACATGAAACCACAGTTGAGAAACCTATTTAATTTATTCTATACCTTATTATGTCTTCTATTACCTCTGGAGAAGGGATTTTTGACATGGATCTGTCAAAAAGCCGGGGGGGAAGTATTGAAAATTCGTCATATGATTTATAAGTTGTATTACTTTCTTAAAGATTTTTAATTTATGCCTATGTTCGATTATTATTAATCCCTTTTTAACGTCTTCCAACTGTCCCTAGTGGGTTATCAAACTAACTACATGATTAATCTCATCACGTATATGATTTTACGGTACCCATTCTCTATGATGTATAGTGACCTAACCTTAACATAAATATTAACAACTTCTCCATGCAGTAGGATGTAAAAACTTGGGAAGTCATACTGGACTTATAAAGTAAATAAAGCTGTATTAATCTACTTAAAATTGCGTTTATTTGATCAAAGATAAGTCTGAAACACTTGGGATCACGCGTTAATGATTGTTAAAAAAGTCTCAGTAGGTACATACACTTTAACTAATATTTAAATTTCATTTTAGAGTTTACATAGATTCACCATTACTAAACTAAATCAAATAATTTTTTATTCTCTCCAACTTTGAAAGACAGCTTTATTGACAAATTTATCTTCGTTCTGTAAATAAAATTTGTCAAACTTCCTTAATTATAACAATGGTATTTCATTAAAAAAACAGGTAAAGAAACCGAATGATTCGGAAACAAATTATAGTGTAGTATAAATAGTATATGTCACTAGTCCGAAAAGTGAATCTCTTATCGGTGCGCGATGGAGAAGCCGAGTACATTACTTGAATTGTATCAAGCAGCCATAAAGTACCTTCGGACGTGTTACAAACAGTACTTTTCATCATACAACTTTTTAAAAAGTATAGTGGGTATCCAAAATCAACCTTTCAATATACCCACATTGAACTATTTTTCTTTCATATGAGAATTTGACTTTGAATGATAAAAGTAATATGTTAGAAATGCGATAAATAATATCAGTAAAAATCAGTGGACTGACACATACTTTCTTCCGTAAATTTAAAAACGAATTTCTGAAATAGAACTATCATATTCTTTAAAGAATATCTAAATACCATTTAAAAGTTTTTTTTTCAAAAATAATCTTCCAACTTCTGAAAATAACAAGAAAAGAACAAAGTTAAATTAATTGTTATAATTTTATGGGTACACCTCCCTCCGGTAATACCAAGACTTTTTAAGTAGGTTTTGTTGGGTAACATTGAAAACTCTCAGACAACGTACTGCGTTTATCATGTACAGTAAAATTAACTTTTCTCTGGAAACGTTAGTCATAAAGAAATAATTCTAAATATTAATTTATTTAGTTTTTAGGCTGGTTTCAGTGGTAAAAGTCAAATTATAATTTTTTTCGCTTAAAATTAAAAAAATAATATTTTTTCGACATTTCAAAGCCTATAACTTTTGAACCGCAATTTTTACAGACATGCGGGTGGTGTCATATTATTTAGTACTCTGTGCAATATAAACTATCAAATTTTAATCAAAATTGTTAGAGCCATTTTTGGTAAATTTTTATTTTTTATGTATTTTTAGGATTTTTAGAGGTGAACTACCCTTAAAAATTAAAAAGCCTGGAGATGCGGAAAATATACATACATACGTGCATATACATATGAATATACATGAATATTCATGTATACATGTCAAAGTTCATCTAAATTGGACCAACGAGGTAGATTGTGGCTCTATACACATCCAGACACACGCACACACACGCACATACACGGACGGATAGACATCTCGCCGAACCTTACTTTTATGGATACCGCAAAAAACGGGTATATCCACACTCAACTCAAATTTGAAAATCTTCTCGAAAACAATACTCTCTCCATATACTATTTTTTTTTTTTACTGAAAGGGGCGGATTTCTCCCAAGGCACTTCAGCCGTAGCGGCTTTTTGCGCACCCCTGTGTGGGTTGCGGCATTATCACATAGCGAAAAGCCATTGGTGATTGGCGGGATTTGAACCCGGGACCTTGGGCACCAAAGCCCCGCGCTCTAACCCCTAGACCAGCGCGCTCCCCTCGTATACACAAGGTTTAGTTTTTATTAAAAAACTATGGATCTACTTTTTTGCTTCGTAAGAAATGCAATGGAAGCTGTCAATTGATACTGCGATGAAAAAGGAGCCATTGTTAAAACTAAACTAAACAAACTATGATTTAAATAAATACAATTCAATTTTGGTTGTTAATATTTTTTGATGTAATTTTTGTTACTATTGATGTCTGTTGTGTCCAGCGGAGGAATACCTAACCATAAACAACTCCCATTAAAATTGTAATCGTCATGTCACGTAAGCTGTTGTCCTGTTAAAAACTTCTCTGACTTGTTTGTCAATTTTGAGAAAGGATTTAAAATCAGTTTGAATAACAAAATAAAAAGGAAAATTGGATTGCACAAACATAGACAATAAATAAATTTGCTTCAAAACCTGAAAATCGGTATAAGCTATGCCATTAGGATCTACACGCGCTGCCGCGCATCGGGACTCGCTCGATGCATCGGGACGCTCGATGCATCGGGATTTCGATTACCTCTGTATCGAAGGGGAGATTACCTATGTATAAGGGGAGAAAGTAAAAATTACTTTTCAAACAATAAAATGTTTATTTGGTCATTATTTTAATCACATTTGAAAGTATGTTTTCCAAACAAACAATAACACGTAAGTAAACTGACATTACACGTGTTTGTTATTGTGTCATTCGTTTATATTGCTAGAAAGATAAGCTGTTTGACGTTGGAACAAGGAAATAAGGAAATAATTATACAGCAAAGCTCGTGGTCTCAATTTATTGTAACATACTTTCCGGACAAGTCACTTTTCCAGTTTTATCCGAATTGTTTACCAAGCCCGTCTGATATTGGTTAGTTTTTAAAAATCTAAATATATCAAACAAAGTCGTATTATTTACAACATTTATAACTCGGCTGGACAGATTTTAATGATTTTTTTTTTGATTCGTCTCTGCTCCGAGCTGTTTTTGTATTTAAACTTAGGGCTAAGCCCCTATGGTCTGTTAAGTTTGTATATGTCAAACTTATGTAAGACGTGTTAAGCATGTAAAAGACGTGATGCATTTTGTTCATACGCATGTATCAATAAATGAGAATATTTTATTAACAGCTGATTTTGTGTTGCTTTATTTTCACCAGTCGACAGCTAACGTAACTGAGCGTCATTTACAGCGAATGTTTGTGTATAGATTTGAGTTGGTTTGTTTATTCCATTGTTATTATTAGTTTTTTTTATATATTTTGAGCTAGTGGAGTTAATGATTTTAGATTACGCGAGTGTTATTATAAACAATGCCGCGATTCAGAAAAATGTAATCTTTCCTATAAAAGCCGTATTGAAGTTAGATTTAATTTAGGTTTGGATTGGATTAGATGGTTGCAAATCAATCCACTTGGATTTATTTGTTTTGTGGGAATGTTATTAATATGTCTTATCGTTCCAGTATTGTTATTAACTATATGCCGCGATCCAGAATATCTAATATTTCACAACGAAGCCATAATAATATTTGATTGCAGAACATGGCCAATCTTAAAGTTTACACATATTAACTACTAGGCGTTACGATGTTCACGGGTCAGCTAGTAAACAATAAACAATAAACGGTATCAGACTGACACATACTTACTTCCTTACATAAAGTAAATTTAATAAACGATAACCTATAGAAAAACTATCGTATTCTGTAACGTTTATCTATACTATATAGTTTACTAGCTAACCCGGCGAACTTCGTAACGCCTCACAGTAAACACATGTTAACTTTAAGATTGGCCATGTTCTGAAGTCGAATAGCAATACGGCTTCATTGTGAAAGGTTATATATTCTGGGTCGCTGCATAGTGAATAACAATACTGAAACGATAAAACATATTAATATCATTCCCATAAAACAAATAAATCTGAGTGGATTAATTCACAATTTTCAAATCCAATCCAAACCCAAACGAATCCTAACTGTAATACGGCTTTTATAGGAAAGATATACAACAGCTGATTATTATAATAAACGTAATAATATAAACTTTGTAATTATCATATAAACACGTGACTTTAATCAGACAGAAAATAAAAATATAAATACATAATCCCCCAAAACCGTTAACTATTAACGTGGTGAATAAAGCTGTTCATTTTTTACAGTACACATTTACTTCATAGTTTAACATTAATGAATGATTCAGATGGCATTGGATAGTAAAGCATACGGTATTGCTAATAGAAAGTAAACCAATCAGCTGTAGCTAAGAAATCAAATGTTTTCATTGTAGACAATTTGTAAACAAACTTACTCTCCATAAGGTTAACATTATAAATTTAAAACGCTATAAAATGGAAACTTATGGGGTTTTCGAAAATATTTTTTCACTAAAACCTTCCCGGCCACATATAGAGCAACTTCCTAAAATTTCATGGCGATCGGATGAGTAGTTTGGCAACGCATAAAGGACATACATACATACATACATACAGACAGACATACATTAAATTTTATATATAGAGATATATATTTCAAAATGAAGAATCAAATTTCTGAAAATAATAACAATAGAGTTACAATGTTCATTAATTATTAGAATTTTATGAGGGGGACAACCCCCTCCCACCGGTAATACTAAGCTTTTTTGAGTAGGTTTTGTTGAATAAGTCAGAGGCAGTGTTTCGGAATCCACGTTAAACTGTAGGTCCATTAGATATGCCATCGACTGTTGGGATATTAATTAACAAAGGAACATGTCAGCCTTAGTCAGTAACAAGATTACAAGATCGCGCCACAATCGCCCTATACTCTTTCTCATTCATACTTGGCTTAATACTTACCTGGTAAGTCGCCGTTTCACTAATAACCAACCAACTTGAGACCTACTCCAATCGATTTTTCGTGACCAAATACCCCGTATCACACAACAAATCATAAATACCTGGACAGGAAAAAATGTTACCCGGACAGCGCTTGTTTTAAAATATAATAATACAATCTATATAGTTGAGCGAATTTAAACCGACGATCTCTCCGTTTGTAAAAGTTGTCTCAGTGTGAATCAAAGAAGGTGTTTATACTTTATACTAATGAGGGACAAGTTGTAACATGGGGACAGGTGCGGAGGGCGGAGACCTTGGACCGGAATATCGCACATGTGTCACGGCGCGACACCTCCACCTGGCAGAGGAGACACGGGTGGCCGCGTAAACAGAGAAACGGACCGTCGGACGGCTGAGCTACGGGTCCGAGTTGTTGGTATCTCATCAACTTCTGTTCACCAACATAAGCCGCACACATAATCAAACAGAACAGAACACGAGGAGTTTTGAATGGACGGATATGGAGTGCCTGCACGCCACATCGAACAGGATAAGATACGACAAAAAACTAGATCGAACGGTTTTTTAATGATAAACACTGTCTGCCAAAGTTTCGTCTTAAGTCAATTGTTGTCAATAAATGTAATCTGCAGAGGAAATTATATTAGATGAATACAACTGCCCGGATTGCTGTTCTGTCTCGGTCGACAGCGTTGGTTACGAAGAAAACATTATCAAACGCTATTGAATAAGACAGAAAAGAATAGAATCTGAAATATCTTGTTCTGTTAGATTAAGTGTGCGGCCGGCCTAAGGAGTTAAAATACTACTAAACCAATATTACGCTTCCACATACTGCGTCTCAAAAACAACTGTTTTCAATTAATAAATGGTTTAAATGACCTTAATCAGCCAAGTGGTCCGACGAAAGTGGTATAAACTACCACGGATTCGAGTTCTGAAAACTCATTTCTAAGTTTAAAATAACCCCTTCGCAGCAGACCTGCGTACTCAGCGAATTTCAAAATCAATAATTTAATATATGACAAGTTTTATAAAAATATGTTTATGGACAAAACATGAGAATTATTTGCCTATTCTCCTTAAGATTAACATGAGAAAGAGTGTGCAGGTTAGCTGCTGTGAGGAACACTGAAAGAAGTCATTTCTACCATGAATAATTTTTATCTTAACATTTATACCAACTTTCATCAACATTTGTCCATAAAATAAAGGAGTTTGCCTATTCCCTATATGATTAATATGGGAAAAGAGAATGCATGTTTTTAAGCATAAACGGATAGATCTCAACCACATGAAGCTAAATATCAAGTTTTATCCAAAAATATTGATTAATATGGGAAATATGAATTTTTCCCTGTCCTCCATAAGATTAACATTGGAGCCCCACAATACAACGTACTGTGTTTAGATTTTTTAATATCTAGGTAACCGATGGAGATAGAGAAAAATTTTAAGGAACTTAATTGTGTAGTTTTTTAAGCTGATTCTAATGGTAAAATATACAATTAGAAATTTTAAAAAATTACATGTGAAAAACTCAAAAAACCCCATTTTGGGGTACAAAACCCCCCCAAACTACCCGTTCCCATTGACCGATATGTCTGGTTTACGAACTCGATCGGACCATTTTTACGAGAGTTATCGTGCTAACAGACACACACACACACACACACAAAATTTTAACGACTATTGTTTTTGTACTCTGGGCACCTAAAGACGAAAAAATAAAATGGTCCCGGGCTTAAGTCTTACCATGAGACCTACGGTAATAGCTTCTTCCCTATGGGAAATTCACTAAAAAGACAAAAGATACTAACTTTTCATTGAAAAGTTAATTCCTAAATCAATGAAAAATCGCTTAGTAAAAGGTTTAGTGCTACGAGGGTATTTATTATTTTCTGCAGCGTTAAACCCCCTACCTAACTCGATTCGTCACGGATTGATGGTCTTGTATCGTATAAGGGGTGTAATACAGTATTTGTTATTGGTTGGATAGTAAGAGATTAGGGGATGGATGAGTGCAAGAATAAAGGGAGTGGGGATGACTGGGGGAGAGAGGGGGATCATCTGCAGAGATAGAGACTGTAGAAGTAGAAGCGCTCTTCTATTATTACACCACGACCTTCAGAGACGGCCAACAATCCATTGTGACACACCTCGACCCCCCCTTGTCCTCCTCGCCCACACACACACGCACGCACACGCGTGAGAGCATCTTTGATCGCTAATGGACAAACTGTTTGAGTTTGCACTAACATCTGGGAACACAGTCAATGTGGCTCTCTTTCGTGTCAGTGATATGATGCATTAACAAGAGTCAGTCTATTTAGAGCTTGCACAACAGTTAACAACTTTCATGTAAATTAATAAATTCTATCTACAAAACATTCAGGATCGTCAACAAATCTTAAACATACTATTTACTTTCCTACGGGAAATAGCTTTGGATCATGGATTTTTCAGAAGGAAATTTTTACTTTTTGCGTCTCGAAAATTGCTAACACCACCCTAAGGGGAGGGAGTCCTGTCTAAGGAACATGTCGGCCTTAGTCAGTAACAAGACTACAAGATCGCGCCAGAATCATCTTACATTCACTTCTCATTCATACTTAGATTAAAATAACTACATTGTAGTATGGTTGACATTTTAATGATCTAATCTAATCTAATATCCATGTCAAAATGTTTATGGAGTTTAACAGCAATACAAGAGATTAACAGTGTTAGGTGGCCTCCGTGATATATTCATCTCTCAGACTCTATGCCCATAGTAATGGACAGTTAGTTGAGTGTTTTAATTTATTACAAAAAATATTGCAATATAGTTTAATAAAGTAAGGTTTTAGATACTATGGATAGTATTTTATAGTATTTAAAAAAAGTTATTATTTTGTTAATTTCCTTCACATTCTAGTAGAAACTACCTTTATGTTTTCAAAATTGTACATACTTGAAATTTTTCCTGGCTGAATCAATAATTTTAAATTTCATCAACATTTCAAAACCTTTATGACCACCTAAAAAGGTGTACATTATTATACCTACAATAATTTAAAGTAGGCATTCAATCATACTTTCATTAGGCATTCAATCATTCTTTTGGGTTTGTCAAGCAACTTAAGCAGACTTTTTATTCTCCAGAAAAGAGCTGTTAGATGTATTTTGTAACTTAAATCTAGTGAATCTTGTTCTTCTCATTTCAAAAAATCTTGGAATTCTGACAATACCATGTATTTATATGTATGAAGTTATTTGTTATGTAAAGGAAAAACACATTGTAAAGGCCCGCAACATTAACGAGTGCAAGGAGGAGAAGTTGGAGGATTTCAAAATCCTCCAAGAGTAACAAGTCTGTTTATGATTGTGTCAAGAAACTACAAAATATATGTATAAAATATATGTACGAAATGTATGTTCCCTGTGTTTTAGTTTCTATTTCTGTTATTACAATACCAGAAATACAAATTTTACACCTTCACAGTCTCATAACCTGAAATTATTTAAATGTAAACCTGAGTATGATGGTCTCTTCCGTCTGAAATCAATCGAATTAATGTATTAAAAACTTTCAAAATGGAACTGAAAAAATTTCTTCTAGAACAACGTTTTTACCAGATACCCTACTACCTCACCTGACAACTCAAACCAAACTCGGCCTACCACAACTCCTACCTCATCAACCAGAGTGAGCCAGCGACAGTCTTCCAGCGGAAGAAGAGCTGTGAGAGTAAGCGTAGAATATTATAGAGATAGACATGTCTCATGGCACTGGTCAATTGAGACGACGAGGAGTAACATAATGGTGTAACAGTATAGGGTTATTCAAAAATAAGTATACACTTTTTTAAACCAATAAAAACTTAACAGCATAATTTAAACCCTTACTATTGGCATTAGTGTGCAGCTAATGAACTAAAGTTTTACTGGATAAGCTGATTTTCAGCTCATCGTTATTACATCTATAATCTTTAATATTATATAGAAGAGGTGGTTTCTGTATGTTTGTTTGTTGTGCCAAGTAAATGCGAAAAATACTTAACCAACTGGTTTGAAATTTTACGCAAAAGTAGATCTTAAACTCATGCAACACATAGGTATATTCATTTTCTTAATATCACCTAGGGCTACGCCCCATGAACGTCATAAGTTTCAATGTTTAAATTTTCAAAGAATGAAAACATAAAATTACTTGAATGTCAACAGCTGTGAACACTAAAGTTTTATAGTTCGAGAAACAGCAAACACGGTTGCAGTAAATATCCTAGGCTACAATGTTTACAGTTTCTAATTTCCCCATCACCGTTAACACTACTTTTTACTGTCAGGGAAGAAGAAGAAATAAAGTTCATTTTTACAGATTAATTTCTGGATTGAAATTAATATTGCCGAAAATGGTAGATTTTTATTTTTCCCGATGTCTGTCCCTATTACGTTATTCCTCATCCTTTCCCAGTATTACATAACAGGTTGTACTTTGTCATTTTGTAGACACTCGTGTTTACATTATATAACACGGATTATTAACAAAAAATAATAAATTTGACTGTTTATATAATTTTTCAAATCGTATTTAGTACAAACTACTATTGTAAACACCTCTTTTAATGTGAAAAGTATTTTACCTCAAATAAGAATTTTTTATTAATAAAATTAATTGTTATGTTTTAGAATATTTATTTCATGCCGAAAAGAAAAGGTAACCTCTCTCAAACCTTTTTTACCCGTGCGAAGGACGGGTGCTTTAGCTAGTTACCGTTGTTCATGTCACTTTAAACATGGTGTGTTTAAACGTTGAAATACCTTTAACGTTCAATCGTAAGCGTTTAACGTTTGTGCTTGAACTAGAGAAAGCTCGATCTGTTACTCTGGTGAAACGTCGTTTTAGGACACTTTCAAAATCCTCCAAGAGTAACAAGTCTGTTTATGATTGTCTCAAGAAACTACAAAATACACGTAGTCTATGCAAATCAAAAAGGTTCGTCGCTAGTACAAGAACGTGTTGACAAGGTTTAAAAGTACTAGACAGAATTTATTACAAAACAGATGTCTGCCGTGAGACCTATGAGGTGCATATAGAACACCTTTAGCTTACCAAAAACAATTTGAAATAACCTCTTTCTAACTAGCGTTAGTGTTATTATTATTTCCTGTTGATTATAGTTTATTGTATTTATTAAAAAAGTGTATATTTCATGTTGAATAATCTTGTATATTATTTCAGACTCGCAGATTATTGAATTAGGTTTAAAAATTAGAAAACAAACTTGTATACTTGTTACAAAAAAAAACAATATTTTGGATCAATTATTTTAACGAGTTCAACTCAAGAGTTGGTCATTCGAAATACCGCTCCTTCTGCGCCTTGTACGCTAAGCGAGTAACCCGCAACACAGCCATGTAGTCATATTGCGGAATCTGCGCCGTCATATTTTCCCACAGCTGTTACAAACAGCTGTGGACGAGCATTCGTTGTAGGAAGTAAACCAAACAATTCGCATTCGCATTGGTCTTATGAAATTTTTATAAATACACAGAGTAAGAGTTTTATCTGTACATAAATTAATGTTTTGTTATTTTACGTGTTAGTCTTTAAATATTATAACTTTAATTACTTATTTAATTAATTATACATACATAATAGCTACAGGCTAATGCCCAAAACAGCCATTATGAAAACATAATACACTGAAACTAAATAATGAAGAATAAGAGTACAAGAATAAGAATTAATTATAAGTTTGCGAACCAGTGATGAGTAACCACCAGTGCATCAGAAAATATTGTTAGGGGGCCCCACTTAATCAATTTGAATAACCATGAACTTTGCCAATTTAAATTAGTATAAACATGGACGTATACACAACGTGGGTTAGATTAGGTTAGTTTAGGGTAGGGTGTTTTATGACTTACGGTTGAAAGGTGATTATTACAGGAGGATTTTATTTTATTTGTTGTTTTCAAATTTCAATATGTTTAGTTTTAGTTAAATATACAAAAGGTATGGTTTAAGTTGTATTTTCAAGCCGAGTAAACCTTTGTTAAATAAATGCTTTACTCTGGAATAATGAGATATTTTTTATTTTACCTGTCACGTAGTTATCTCACAATTGAATGTGAGCAAGCGTCCTGTCCCCGTGATTCAATTAAATTCATAAGATCCACTAATTAATTGTGAATTACGTGGGACTGTGACAATGTATTTGATATTGTGGAGATATTATGTGTCAGTCCACAAATACTATTTATTAAATGGCTGGATCAATAAGCCGACAACTTCCTTAATGTGATGATTTGTGGTGATCAAAGTACACTAAAAATTGAGTTAAAATGGAGCGCTCACCTAGCGAAAGCTGTATACAGAACACGTTTATGAAAGGACAACTTATCTCGTTATAAATTTGAATTCAGTACCTTGAACGACTTTGTAGGACAGGTCGGTATCGAGCGCCACGACCATCCCCTCCCCGCCAGACATGTTGCCCCCGCCCCACCAGGCGCCACGCCGGCGATGTTGTCATCTGGTTACGGGAAATCATTCTCGTAGAATATTTATGCTAATGAGGAAGAGTGAAAGCGAGGAAATTACTGACTGGATAAGGATTACAGGGTGTATTAGTGGGATGATCGAATGAATGAAATCAACTATAGATTACTAAAATATTTATTAATAATCGATTATGTATTGTTCCTAAGTCTATGCTATGGCTTAAAATATTTACATAAATAAACTTTTTCTGTTCCCACATGCCTGCATTCCTGTGACTCGGGCTCAATTCAGTATAACGTTTTATGTATTTAATAATGATAATATGAATTTAAAACGGGTTTTAATTAATGTAATGAATAAAAATAGGAAAACTGTTTTATTATAATAAGTAAGACCATGGAATTATGCCTTTAGGAACTGTTAACTTTTATTTGGAATCGGTTTAATTTCAGTTTTTCATCTGTATAAATAAAGAACTCAGATACCCCACATGTGCCTATGTAGCCTATCGTGTAAGATCTGCCTATGTGGTGTCTTTCCAGAACCATTTGTAATTTCTACACCATTTTGTGTAGTTTTTCTAGAATAAATAATTTTAATTAGATTAGATTATTTGGTTATTTACACATAATAAACTATCGATTACTTCACAAATTATCGACTAATCGATTACTGTTTAATTAATGGACAAATTAATTATTCAACAATATATCATCGTTTTTTGATTTATTAAAATAATAGACTGTTTCATTATTGGTTTTATCTACAAGCATTGCAAAAATTACCAATAAAGATACTGAAAGTAACATCATTAAGGGGCTCATTATTAAACGGAAATTGAAAACCGTTGCATTATAAGTTCATGACGATACAGATTTTTTCATAACGATACAGGTTCAAAGCCAAACAGAGATCAGTATTTGACGAAAGTAATATCATTATGGATATAATGAAATACAAAATCAGCTGATTCATCCATAAAGATGCGTTTTAGTGGCTAACCTCAAATAAATGTGAGTTTTGAACCAATAACAACGTAATTCCAAGAATTAAATACACACAAATTATTTTTGATATCTTGTGAATTGCAATGGTAGATAAATGAAATATACAACTCTTGTTTTTAAAAATCTGAAATTTGTTGGTCGTAGATAAAATAGTTTATGCAACGATTGTATTATGCCTTAAAACTACTCGTGAGATATTTAGAACACTCGCTTCGCTCGTGCTCTAACTTGTATATCACTCGTGGCTTTAAGGCATTCATAATACAATCGCTGCATAAACTACTTAAAAATAATTGATTGTTTGATTATTGTCTTAAAGTAATCTAAGTGTGTAAATACACGTTTCGAAGTCCTCAATCTAATTATTGATTTTCTGACTGATTTTTGTCCTCTTGGTCTACACTGATTACACTTACTCTCCACTCATTTTCTCCTTGAAATAGTCCCAAAAATACTTAGTGGTTGGGTTGGCGTCTTCCAAATAGGTAAATCAATGAAGGAAAAAAACCACTTGTCCGTGCAATCAGCCACGAAACTACACCTATGGTAAGACTTTTTATAAAAGACGATTTTTTAGACAGGCCTATATCTCCAAGCTTTACTAAAGTTTTTTTCTTTAAATTTTTATTTCTACAACACCGGAAAAATAAGTTTCTCAAAAACGTCTCAAACGAGGTTGAATAAAATTTCATAGTTTTTATGGCTAAGAGTCCAAAATAATATGGAATCACTACATGTCTCTAAAATTACGGTTTAAAAGTTGTGGAGTTTATTTATCAGATAAAAATAACTTGTAAAACTAGTTGAGTATTAAACCGGTTTTGAGAAACAAAAGTTTAATCATGCACTTTAACTACGTTGAACAGACTCCGATTCAAGAGCTGTAATACTTCGTTCCAGATGTGATATTATTATAGTCTGAAAACGGGATTAAATTTCAGATCCTAAAACGTCTTGAAACTTTAATTACTAGGCTAATCGTGTTGTATCATGGTAAAAAATAATGTAAACAATACGAATGAAGGATTAATGTAATTAAATGTATTACATCAACCAATCAACCACGGTCGAAGTAGAAAATTAAATTAAAAATTAAAGTGTAAGGAAAGACAACGAATGACATAATTCCGGTCAAACCGATTATACGTTGGACTGCTGAATAAGTGAATGCCAAGAACGTAAACGGTTAATGAGCGATGCTTGACACGCGAAGGGAGACGAAGTGGGGACCGTGTAGCTCAATAGCTCAATACGTGCTGGTGCGGAATACAGTAGGTTAAATGGAGTACAGCAAGTATTTATCCAGAGACTGGTATCCAAGATGGCGGCGTTATTTCATACTCTTAAATTGTCGTTCCACACTTCGTCCTATCGTTTTTCGCCGCCAGATAGATAGATACACTTCCAGACTTACTTGGAGAGTGAAATGTAAACTCCGAGCCACGTTTCATTTACCGCATTCACAACGAAGCCGGTGAAATAATATTATTGAATCTATTGAAATTATTGTAGTTATCTTAAGTCTACTTAATATCTTTATTTTATTAACAGCTGATTGAACGAAAACAGCTGGTTGGTCATTAACGACCAATGTAATTAAAATAATATTAAGAGATTATGGGTCACGAACAAACTTCCCGTCAAACATGTGGTAGTATGCTATGGACTACCCTATGTTGGCCAAAGGGAACTGATGATGTCACAAATTATTTAGTACAATCAAAATGAAATACCTAGTAGTAACTTATGCATGGACTTGTTCCAAGTCCATGTTTTAACCAAATTTTCTAAGTAAGTCTTGATAGTAAATTTATGTTATAGCAGCAAGATACCAATATAGGTTAGCCTGGATATACGCTAGTTTCAGGCCATCAAACCTGGCTTGGTTTGGGGCTGTGTGGTGACGGCTCTAGGTAAAATTCCCAGCAACATCCATTGAGGTTTACCAGAAATGCATCCATATACACTAACACCAAACACAGAATTTTGTTTACAAAACTCTTACAAACCCATACACTCACTACATAAATATACATACACATCATAATAGGCTACAATTTACCAAGTCACACACAGGTTACAATTCGCCATGTACGTAAACAATGAACGTTGCAATTGGTAGCAATAATTTCTCGGTACAAATGGTAGAAAGCCTATGCCAGTTCGCTGATACCGATTATTTAAGGTAAGAATTCTTCGACATAAATTTCAGAAAATTGCACATATCCTATCGTTTGAAGTAAACTTATATGAACTGAAAAGCAATATCGTTATATTCGGAATCGAGTAAAACAACTCTTGCGAAATTCTAAACTAAGATACATAGGCAATCTTTTTGAAAATCAGAAACAATCTTCAAAAATTCTATGGTGAAAAGTTAAAAGTCTTGGGCTTGGGAAACAATCTGATCATCAAAAAGTGTATATTCCGTTAAATGAATTAAACGTTTACTTCTGCAGTCAAAATATCAACCAGCATCAGGTTGATAGCTACTTAAATTATTTAGTTAACTCCCCAATCCCTGATCTGGGATACCCTGAGTTTAATTTCAAACCTGTTATACAATCTGACGTTCTGTGCGCTATCCGCAAAATTCGAAGCAATGCTGTCGGTTCTGATGGAATATCTATTCGCCTCATCAAACAAATACTATTTGCCAACCTCCCTACTGTTACGTACATTTATAACGCATCGTTAAGACTGGGTTATTTTCCTTCTCAGTGGAAGTCTGCCATCATCCGCCCCTTAAACAAGGTCTCAGCCCCGACAACATGTCGTGATTTCAGGCAGATAAGTATTTTGCCCACTCTATCTAAAGGCCTAGAAAGAATCGTTCACTGTCAAATCACTGAATACATAACTGACAACAACATTTTGTCTGACTATCAATCCGGTTTTAGAACCTCGCACAGTACAGAAACAGCACTCCTCCGAGTGACTGAAGACATAAGACTATCCATGGATCGTCGACAGGGAACGATTCTTACCTTATTTGATTTTTCCAAAGCATTTGACAGCGTCATTCATGAGATATTAGTTCAGAAATTAAGGGCCATAGGGTTTTCCCTGAATGAACTTACATTGCTGAGATCATATCTATCAGATAGGCGGCAACTTGTGGAGGTTGGTGACATAAGATCAGACTGGGAGACTGTAGCTTGCGGTGTGCCTCAAGGATCAATCCTTGGATCTCTTCTCTTTGTTCTGTACGCAAATGACATAAACTCTACTCTAGTTCACTGTAAGCACCATATGTATGCTGATGACTTGCAAATCTATCACCATTTTACTGCAAACAACGTCAATGAATGTGTCAGAAATATCAACGAAGACATAAATCACATTGTTTCCTGGACTGAACAACATGGACTGAGACTAAACCATGACAAGACTAAGCCAATGGTGATTTGTCATACTCGACTTCGCAACTCAATTGACTTTGACCACATCAATTCAATTACTGTTTGTGGCAATGCCCTTCCGTACTATAACAAAGTTAAAAATCTTGATGTGACTTTTAATTCAACACTCACATGGGATGAGGCAGTTACTGACATACGCAAAAAGGTTTTCGCCTCGACACACTCACTGAAGAAATTACAGAACTTTCTGCCACAACATATTAAACTTCACTTGGTCAAATCACTTGTACTCCCTCACTTTAGTTACTGCAACTCAGTGATCAATGACATGACTGTGACTCAGGCGGGTATGCTCCAGCGATCTCAAAACCATTATTTAAGATTTGTATATGGTCTGAGACGTGACGAGCATATCACGTCATACTTCCTTGAGGGAAATATCTTAAAACTAAATTATCGAAGAGCAAAATTCTGACATTAACTTTTTCAATTTTAAAGACTGGCTTACCAAAATACTTTGCACCGAATTTTAATTTTGTGTCTCAAGATAGTTTGCGTATTTCGCGTTCTGCCTCATCTACGTTGCGTATGCCTCATCATGTGACCACGGCTTATGGCAGGGCTTTTGTTGTGGCCGCCTGCCGTTTATGGAATAGTGTACCCTTACGCATTCGTTCCTTAGAAAAACGTTCCCTTATTGTGGCGGCACTAAAAAATTCATTTATTCGAGCGTATGGTCACGACTGGTGTGGCTTAGGGCTTCTGTGTGCCTGACGGCTGCTGGTAGGTGTGTGCTTGTGTGTGTGGTTGTATAAAAATATATTTTTATTTATTTTTTATTTATATTTTTCGTTTAAGTGAATATGTTATGTACAGTAGTTAAGTTGAATGTATATAGATTTTTTTGCATCCTGTTGTAAATTTTTAATTTAATTTGTCTACACCAGGTTAAGTGTAAGAAAGGGCCAAGTGGCCCTAACTTTGCCTGGATAAATAAAAGATTTTCATTTTTCATTTCATTTCATTTCATTTATATCGAGGTTTCAATTTTCTCTTGAACATTTCATGTTTTTATAAGGAGAAATAACATTAAATTCGACCGCCGAATAAATAAAAGCGGCTGGGAGATGGCCAAAGTCCACTCGGTCTGGTCGGTTTGCTGAGTTGGTTAGTACTGTATTGAGTTTTAGAGTAGGCGGTGGGGCAAACATCCACGTTCGGGCATCCCAGCTAGAATATCTAAACTGCAATCAGTTATTGTTTCAGACATTTAATACGTTGAAATTGAGGGAAAGGGAATAACGACAGTATTTAAAAAGTTCAGTCCGGTTAAGTCAGTTTACAACAATGTATATGGACAAATGCGTATTTAAAAATACAGTTTTTGACATTTTATTTTATTTACTTAAAGTCAGTCCGTTCTTTGTACGGATTTTATAATTCAGTGTTAGGAAGTAAGATACTTATTATTATGAATTTTTCTCGTTTAACCTGGAATCGTACACAAAATAAATACAAAGAAAATTCTCAGCTCAATTATTTAGTATAAATTTCTCAAAAGACTATATATAGAAATATATATCATTCGTTAAGTCCGCAATAGCCTATACAGTAATATATCATTTAGATTTTTATTACGGTCATTTTCCATTGCGATTTTAAGTAAAACAAAGTTTCGCGACGTTTCGGGATCTGGAATCTGATCCCGAAACGAGTCTGATCCTCAGAACTTTTTAACTTTGCTTTTTAACGTTACCTTAAAATTATTGTTTTCAGTTTTATTCCAGCTTAGTCCGGATTATGTACTAATCAAGTTATGTTTTAGGTACTAGCTCACCTGAGGACAGGATCAGATTGCAAATCCCAAAACGTCGTGAAAGTTTGTTTTCCTTAAAATCGTGATGGAAAATGTCCGTAATAAAAATCTAAATAACATAAATCCACCATCAATAATAATGAATTCCTATAATATAATTTTGAAATAGGTTTAAAATTAGTGATCGATGTAAAAAATATTGATTTTAATATGACTGCTGATTAGTTATTCCTGTTAAATCATTTTAATGTCTATACTGGTGAAAATATGATGTGTTTAGGTCACTTTGGAAAAAAGCGTAGATCATGTAAATGGCTAAAGGGAATGTTTTCACTTCTTTCGAACAGTTGTACTTATAACCATTTTGGTGACACTAATCATATGACGTCACCATTTCTAATGTTGGTCTGACGGATTGTCAATACCCCCCACCACAGAGCTAAGACATATCAAAGTCAAAAAGGTTTTAAAGGGGACTGGGTTAAAGTATTAAAAATCCCTCTTCGAAAAGTATAGCATAATTGAAATACTCGTTTGTTTTATCATATTATTTGCTCTCGTTTTTATTGAGAAGCGTTTCAAAAAGACCTAGTTTAGAATCGCAGAAGACAGACACACAATCCTAATTTACATAAAAACAAATTCATGCTACATACCAGATGAGGTAGATATATATCAATAAACGTTAAGTGCCACGAAGATTCTATGTAACAGATTATCACTGATCACTAAACCACTTTTCATCGAACAAAGGCTATTGTTGTACATTGTTCTTCTGTTGAACCGATACCAAACAGATTGTTTTAAATCTGTCAATTACTGGCAAATTGAATGGGTTATAATTTTAAGTACCACCGATGGTTACACTTACACCTCGTTAGGTTCAGTACCACCTATGGTTAAACTTACACCTCGTTAGGTTCAGTACCACCATGTCTGGTACTACCGATGGTTACACTTACACCTCGTTAGGTCAAGTACCACCGATAGTTACACTTACACCTCGTTAGGTCAAGTACCACCGATGGTTACACTTACACCTCGTTAGGTCAAGTACCACCGATGGTTAAACTTACACCTCGTCAGGTCTGGTACTACCGATGGTTACGCTTAAACTTAGCTAAGTTTCATAATGATGCGTTTCAAAGAAGGCTTCACGAGGCGCCACAGTGGTATTTTTAATACACTTGACTAATTAAAATCAAGGTATTATGGAATTTAATCAAACAAATGGGCTTATTTACTCAAATAAACAAGACAGACTAATAAAATACCAAGTATAACTCCCCTCACCGATGCCATAATAAACCAGGAAGCACGAGTCATAGCCTGACAAGCTATATCTTTTTATCGAAGTACAACCCAGCAAAAACCAATTCATAATTCGCCTTATTTTCACCTTGTTTTTGTTCGAGTAAAATTTAGATAAAAGGTAGTCACTGTGTAGGCTATGTTTTGTTACAGGCAGCAAAAATTGTGTTTTTTTATTCTTTAAGAATTGTGTTTGCCATCTTACAAATCTTTTGCAGCTACCAGAAATCTAAGATATCGGACAATCAATGTTAAAGGTATTGATTGTTAGTTATCGCTCTGTATGCAATCACTTTTGAAATAAGTATGTTTTAGTTAAATAACCAAGACTTCATTTTTAATGAACTACTAGCAGTAAGTCCGTCCTGTGTACGGGCTGTAGGAATCAGTATATAGAATAAATATCATCATACAAAAATGTAAACCTGAAATCCTAAACGAACCTGCACAAAGAAAATAAATAAATACCCTGGTTTGTTTTTTAGACTTTATTTACAATTAAATAGATTAGACCATTTTCATACCTTTATTAAAATTAGTTATACGTTAAAATAAATTTTTTAATATAGTATGATTTCGACATGGGTTTAAAATCAATGACCGATATAAACTAACTAAAATTGATTTTAATTTGACAGCTGAACAGCTTCAGTGGGGTTTTAAATGCTCGTAGTTTACTTTTTAAGGGGCGGCGGACAATTTCAAGCTTATAAACCCCTTCTCTAGAATGTAGAGAATGCGGTGAAATAAGTTTCATTGTTATCAGTTACCCCTCCCCCGTTTTTTTTAAGACGACTTAAAATGGCTCCTGGAGTGTCTCAGACAAACAGACAGAAGGCAGACAAACAAACAGACACAAATTGAGATAGACTTGTTTCGGCTTCTCTAACGCACGAAACGTAAAGATAACTAGAAAATGAGTAGCTCTGAGCAATGCACATATAATACTCTAATTTTATTTATACAGGAGGGGAGTTTGAACCCCAAAATGGGATTTTTGGAATTCCTACATAAAATTGACTAGGTTACTGAATTTTTTAGTAATCTGAATTCTTAATAGCACCATCGGAATCAGGTAAAATACAAACAATGTTGTATTTTAAATCCTCGCTATATTTTAATCGAAATGAAGAATATGAAGAAATATGGTTGCCCCCTGTAGGAAAACAGCTTACATAACCACTTTAGAGAGATCTCAGTCTCATTTTGACCCTAGTACAATGCATATTACGGACTTACATCACATAACACCTCCAATAGGATGATTGGATTATGACAAATATTTGGCACGATTATTCCACAGAATTATAACCAATACAAAGAAAATCATGCATCGGTAGGGAGACGGGGTTTTGTGTCAACGAAAACATTAGTATTTAACAACCACAGTCAACAATAAATGTCACAAACAACAATCACTCACAGTTCAAACGACACAAAACCAATAAGTACAACGAATAACAACAAAACATCAAGCAGTACACACGGAGTATTGTAAAGAATAACCCAAAGACAGTAGTTTCATAATGAAACCCTATGAAAAGCGAATGCTAGTGATGAGGATTTTATTGTAATTTAATATTTTTGTACTCTTTGGTTGTTGTACATAGATTAAAGAGAGTACTTTATAGTTATAAAATTCAAAGTTCATTCCTTTGTACTTTATGGTGTGGTATTTCCAAGATTTAAATTTTGCAGTGCATATTTCTATTTAACAACCCCTTTAAAATTATTCAACAAATTTGTATTAATTTAACTATAATTTTAACCTATAACTTATAATTAAACTTTTATCTCCCAAAAATCTTAGTCCTATTATTTCTCCTTCCCTACGCGTATTATCTATATGTGTTCATTTATACATTTTATACTATTTTCAGTATTTCGGGTTAAATACTCGTATAATTTTTTGGGAAATATTTTTGATACTTCTTTAATAAAAAATATTTATTGCATTTAAACAGTTTATAAATCAACTTTTAAAGACCATAGCATGATGATGACATCTCTAAGTAATTTTAATGTCATTTCTTTTATCCTCACGTAAAATAATTAACTTCATAAAATCCTTAAAATACTAAAAATCCATCTTTATCCAAAACATCATAGATTTTCCATTACAATTCGAGCTTTGGGTTGAAAAGAAATGACACGATGCACATGTTCGTTCTGGATTAATGTTTTGGATTTTTTCTGGAAGCTCAGAATTAACTTTAACACAAGGTTTAACTAGTGAACAATCCAGGCACTACCGGTAATAGAGTGTTTAATTTTTCAACACTCCAATGCCAGACTGAAAGGGAATCCCGTCCGCTCGGCCATGTTTTCATTCATCGCCGACAAAGCATTGCCAAAAATAATCACTTCGTTGGACAGGCTCACTCTACACACGTGGTGAGGCGTTAGACGGAGAAAATAATAGGGTAATACGGTGGCAGCCAAGAGGCTCCCTTGGGGAATCCCATGTTGCTATCCAGCGTGTCCACGTGAAACTCGAGACCATACGAGTTGTGGATAGTTGTCAGCGATGGTCGGTGGGTGTAGTGTTCTCTTGTGTGTACTACCGTCCGCAGTATTGAATACTGCGTTAATCCTCATAATTAGACTAGTTCGTAATTCAGAGGTAGTGGTTCGTTAAAGTCTAGGTCCCTTAGATATACCATTGACTGTTGGGCTATTAATTAGTTAATCTAAGAAACATGTCAGTCTGTCAGTAACAAGACTACAAGATCGCGCTCGGCTTCTCTAACGCACGAAACGTAAAGATAACTAGAAAATGAGTAGCTCTGAGCAATGCACATATAATACTCTAATTTTATTTATACAGGAGGGGGGTTTGAACCCCAAAATGGGATTTTTGGAATTCCAACATAAAATTGACTAGGTTACTGAATTTTTTAGTAATCTGAATTCTTAATAGCACCATCGGAATCAGGTAAAATACAAACAATGTTGTATTTTAAATCCTCGCTATATTTTAATCGAAATGAAGAATATGAAGAAATATGGTTGCCCCCTGTAGGAAAACAGCTTACATAACCACTTTAGAGAGATCTCAGTCTCATTTTGACCCTAGTACAATGCATATTACGGACTTATATCACATAACACCTCCAATAGGATGATTGGATTATGACAAATATTTGGCACGATTATTCCACAGAATTATAACCAATACAAAGGAAATCATGCATCGGTAGGGAGACGGGGTTTTGTGTCAACGAAAACATTAGTATTTAACAACCACAGTCAACAATAACTGTCACAAACAACAATCACTCACAGTTCAAACGAAACAAAACCAATAAATACAGGGAATAACAACATAACATCAAGCAGTACACACGGAGTATTGTAAAGAATAACCCAAAGACAGTAGTTTTATAATGAAACCCTATGAAAAGCGAATGCTAGTGATGAGGATTTTATTGTAATTTAATATTTTTGTACTCTTTGGTTGTTGTACTTAGATTAAAGAGAGTGCTTTATTGTTATAAAATTCAAAGTTCATTCCTTTGTACTTTATGGTGTGGTATTTCCAAGATTAAAATTTTGCAGTGCATATTTCTATTTAACAACCCCTTTAAAATTATTCAACAAATTTGTATTAATTTAATTTTCTATAAATTCTATAATTTATTATAATCTATAATTTATAATAATCTATAATTTTAACCTATAACTTATAATTAAACTTTTATCTCCCAAAAATCTTAGTCCTATTATTTCTCCTTCCCTACGCGTATTATCTATATGTGTTCATTTATACATTTTATACTATTTTCAGTATTTCGGGTTAAATACTCGTATAATTTTTTGGGAAATATTTTTGATACTTCTTTAATAAAAAATATTTATTGCATTTAAACAGTTTATAAATCAACTTTTAAAGACCATAGCATGATGATGACATCTCTAAGTAATTTTAATGTCATTTCTTTTATCCTCACGTAAAATAATTAACTTCATAAAATCCTTAAAATACTAAAAATCCATCTTTATCCAAAACATCATAGATTTTCCATTACAATTCGAGCTTTGGGTTGAAAAGAAATGACACGATGCACATGTTCGTTCTGGATTAATGTTTTGTATTTTTTCTGGAAGCTCAGAATTAACTTAACACAAGGTTTAACTCAGTGAACAATCCAGGCACTACCGGTTATAGAGTGTTTAATTTTTCAGCACTCCAATGCCAGACTGAAAGGGAATCCCGTCCGCTCGGCCATGTTTTCATTCATCGCCGACAAAGCATTGCCAAAAATAATCACTTCGTTGGACAGGCTCACTCTACACACGTGGTGAGGCGTTAGACGGAGAAAATAATAGGGTAATACGGTGGCAGCCAAGAGGCTCCCTTGGGGAATCCCATGTTGCTATCCAGCGTGTCCACGTGAAACTCGAGACCATACGAGTTGTGGATAGTTGTCAGCGATGGTCGGTGGGTGTAGTGTTCTCTTGTGTGTACTACCGTCCGCAGTATTGAATACTGCGTTAATCCTCATAATTAGACTAGTTCGTAATTCAGGTAGTGGTTCGTTAAAGTCTAGGTCCCTTAGATATACCATTGACTGTTGGGCTATTAATTAATTAATCTAAGAAACATGTCAGTCTGTCAGTAACAAGACTACAAGATCGCGCCACAATCATACTACACTCATTTCTCATTCATACTTGGCTTAAAATATCTTCCTGGGTAAGTTTCCACTTCAGTTTAAAATATAAGGTATGACAATTATACTGGATAGTTGTAGGGTAGTACGGCAGCAGCCAAGGGGTTCCCTTGTGGAACCCTATATTGTTACCCGGCCTATCCACGTAGATCTCGAGACCATACTAGGATACTAGGGCAATACTACATCAGTGCAGATGCACTCTTGGCCACAAAGGCCTAGAGTCAACTTAGATAAATAATTTTTTAAAGTAACAGAGGCCAAGAGACTCCCTTCAACTGCGAAGTGTTTCCTGCCTATTTTTATATTTTAACTGGTATGCATCAGCTAGAAATTTGATCAATCATCATTACGTACGGCTATTCAAAAGCATTTTTACGAATTTTCCTTGGTCACTAAGTCTATACTTTAACAAAAATCTCCTTAATTTTCCACTATTCGTCCTACGCATTTGTTGTCTATCCTTATTGATTTCCAGAACAAAGATCAGCAAATGTTTTAAATGAACTGTGCGGGAGAACATTTCTGACAATACCGAATGCTAAACAAGAATATAAAATGTCAATAAAGTTGTGATAAAGTCGCATAAATCGTCATGCGAGAAACCCTATTTAGCAACTTAACAACACTATAGTGTGTAGCACACAATGTTACGCACAACACAACGGTAAGTGGTAGTGGTGAAAGAGTGTTTTATTGGTTTGTTCTCAACACATTGTAAACGTGTCTTCGCCTTTTACGACTGTGTAGAGTGTATCAAAAATATCTCTTTCCTACTTGCAATAAAAAATCAGGCTATTTGTCACTTCTACTGGGAAACAAAGAATTGAGAAATGACATTTTTATGCAATAAACGTCACTTCTGTCGAACGTTCAATTTAATCAAATGCAGTAGATAATAAATAAATACGTTGTTTGGCTATAAATTTGATCCATTAGATTACGTTGCCTCATAAGAAAAGTGTTAGTGTCATAAACATTTGTCTTATCCAATTTTAGTGTATGAATACCCGTTTTGAGTATGGAATGTTGGGAATGTTGTTTTTTGTCTTACAGTCTCTAAATTGATGGTGAGACAACAATAATGGGTGCATTTTAGTACTAAACAGCGCACATACATTATAAAAGATAGATGATATATCTCTACTTTTCACGTGTTAATATAAAAATGTCTTAAAATAGCCCCTGCCGTCTTTCTTTGAACATGACTGGGTTTTTAAGTTTCGTACCGAACATTTTTGTATTAACTAAAGGCTCTTATTACCAATCAACCGACTGAAAACCGAAATAATTTATATTATTTGAGTAGGCTCTGGATTACCAGGAATAACTTAAGTCAAGTGGTTTAAATACCTGATTCGGCAATCCGAACGCAAAATGCTGCGTCTATAGTGTTGACAGCCTACGATGGACTCAACCTTTTGCGCGGTTCGTATCGCCACGCGCACCTTAATCAGTGTTTATTAAAAATCGGCCTTAATATTTTTTGTTTCTAGTAATATGTGTAGTGTGTGTTTGTGTTAAACTGCGACGATCTTCAAGAGAAGTGAGAAAGATGCATCCTCGTAGCCTGATGATGACATCGTAGAATGTCGAAACTATAGTCGCAGTATTTTAAATAATTTAGTATTCGGAATTACCATTGAAATACGGAGCAAACTTCAATTGACGCGCGGCGTAAACACGAAATGATGTCAAGAGGCGCTCAATGTTGTTATGACTGGATGAATGTCAAACTTTACCCTCTTTTTTCATCGATTTCTACGAATACTTTGTGAGAAACATTATATGCTATTTTGAGATACTATAAGTCATCACATTTTAGCAGCAAATAATACTACTTGAAATACTTATCGTATCTCATATATTAAATTTATATTAGGTATTGATTTTAAAAAGGAAACGTGGAGTCGGTTCAGCGATACAGTTTTTAAGCACCACTTGTTTTGTAACGACCGGCGCAATAAAGGGTTGTCGTGACGTCATGATCGTAGACTGGAGCCGCACTGCGTCACGACCTCAGCTGTTTCAGACATCTGTCACTAAATAGCGTTACTAGTTCTCAGCTACTTCTGACCATTGTATCTAGATAGCGTTACTAGCTATCAGCTGTTTCTGGCCCCTCTCATCATAACTGTTATAGTACACTATTGCTAGATCCTAGTTGCTTCTAGCTTTGACTATACATATTAATAGACGTGCCATTCATGGTTAAAAGTTGTCGCCAACAAAATTTCGGAAGGCCCGAGAGTGTAGTGCCGCTTCCTAGTGGCGAAGGCTGTAAGCTCACTTGGCCCCGCCTTCAGGAGTGCGCGCGCACGGCGCACATCCCTCTCTCGCTCTTATGATTGGTTGGAGGTTGGCTGAAGGGGGGGAGGCGGGTAGCAGACGGCAGCGCACCTGTACGTGGGACAACGCACTAACTCCCCAAGCCGATTCTAGAACAACTCAAGCCACTACAGCTTGCTCATAAGAATGGCACGTCTATTAATATGTATAGTAAAGCTTCTAGTCTCTGTCACTAGATAGCGGCACTACCTCCCAGCTGTTCATGGCCTCTGGTGTCAGTTAACGTTACTTAATATACTTTTCACTGACATGGCGACCTACCCAGATAGGTATTATAAACCAAGTATGAATGACAAATGAATGATTGTGGAACATCCTTGTAGTGTTATTACTGAGTAAGGCATATATGTTTCTTAGACAGGACATTTAATTAGTAGCCTAACAGCCATTGGGATTTAAGGGACCTACACGTTTAGCGTGGGATCTGAACCACAATTTTACCTCTGAATTCCGAATCGGTTTAGTTATGAAGATGGTCTTTAAGGATGGACTTAGTAACTAGCCCCCAGCAGCTGGCGTCTGTCGTTAGGTAGCAATAATAACTATTTTAAAACTTATACGTTTAAGCTAAATAACATTCAATAATGTGCCATCGAAAACTTCCCTAGTATATCATACAATAATGTCACTATTTAGGATGTGAAATCCTACATTCTTGTAATTTATTAATTTTATTCCATGTATGAAATTCCCTTGTGGGCAAGAATAAAAATAATCTGTTTGAAACATCGAGATACCACCTCCCCAAATTTTACTTTAAAATATTGAACATGTTTATTGTTCCTTAATTATTAAAAATATTTAAATTTATGTGACTGTAAGAACAACGCCAAAGCTAGAAACATCTGGTCTGCAGTGGAAGGAAGCGTTACTAAGCGTTAGGTGTTAGGCGCTATGACGTAGCGTTTGCTACACTGCTTCGAACACTGAAACCAACCAATACAACAATACAGCTGCCGATACATAGGCATATTATTCGCCATAAAATAATATATATAATTTACCTCCTCAACGGGAACCTGAAATACACCACAAATATTAGTACCAAGAGACACTTAGACATAAGCCCATTTAAAGCGAAGAGAAGATGACATGGAAATTTGAAAATTAAATAAGCTCGTGTGAAACCCCTGTGTTAGATACAGTGTTGTGTGGCGAAAAGTAAACAAAATACACGTTGTCTCAGTATTTACGATAACAGAATAAGTACTTGACGAATTACAAGAAGCACAAAATTATTCAACATGATACTGTTTTTTATGAACACACAAAGTTGTATAGATGTGCCAGAAACTGTTTAAAAAATAACCTAAAGAAGTGTGTGCGCTAAAACTAAAAATTCGATTATGTGTTCTAGTAGAAATAAAAACCTTTACACTAAGACAAGTACTACATGATTGTGCCAATACATTGATTACAATAATAATTTACGAGGCCAAAGCTCATAAAAAATCAAAGAAAACACTTCTCTGTGTTTGTAAACAAAACCTATATCTTTCAAAACTGCAACTAATCTTCAACATCGTAAATGAAGTTTACGGGCGAACGACATTTTGAATTTCCAGCTGTCCCTCGCTGACTTAAGAACGTTCTACATGTCTGCAGCTTCTTTATATTGAGGCTGGTGGTTTATGGTTTACAAAAATACTCAACAGGGTCGTTGATCCGACCCGGTTACACGGCTATTGGTTCATTCAACAATCGCTCAACATATTAATATTGGTAAACATTTAATCTATGATCATTACACTCATACATTGTTGCATCAAAACGTGTAAATTATAACATACTGCTGTGCTTTTATACACAAAATTAATAAGATAGAGTTATGAGGGAACAATTACACACTTGGGTTGTAACTGACCCATTAATTTTTATATTTATGTACTATTCTAAATAGTACCTTTTTTATTTCATTCGTTACATTCCAAATCTAGAGTAATATACTAATCAATCAAGTTAAACTTAGCGAATTATTCTCACTTGGATAATCAAATCCTAAACATTGCGTATAATTTATCACTGCGGCATCTAATTTAATTGCAAAAAGGAATATACTATTTGTAAATTTATTTCAAAATATAAGTTTATTTAAAACTCTTTTAACTTGATTTCAAATAATTTTAACCCTTGCAGTTAAATTTTTCTACTCTTCGAATAAGAGTTGAGTATTTTTCGTTGAATAATTAAATTTTAATATATAATTATATAGTTAGTCAAAGACCACCAAAACTATTGGATAACTGTTACATATTGCATCTGAGTCACAGTAGCAAGACGTGCAACGATCAACTAATATAATACCACTCTCCCTTTCTTGTGCTCGTAACACTCAAATATATTTGTTTGCGCATCCGTCTCCCTACACAAGTGTTCCGTGTATGTTGCAAAATGTTGTCTTTACGAACTAGGCGGTCATCATAATCTACGACCCACCAATTTTATGTATTTCATAATGAAAGTCTGACCTTGACAGATTTGTACTTTAAGAGTCTGCCGTGCCGGGGAAATATTTCATTTTAGTCCCATAAGAACAATGTTAAGTTAGTGACAGCATTACTGGTTACACTATATAGTCTTAAACCCGTTATTGAGGTGTCAGCTTAAAGGTATGTGATTATCTAGATAATTATATAATGATTATATACACCACACAATTATATCCGGTAGTTAACAAGTAATCATCCTTTTTATAATTGAAAAATGGATTTTCCTAGATTTCCCTTTAATTTGACACCATAGTCATCTTTTTACGGCTATCGTGTAGTAATCCTATCATATAATTAACATGGTTCTTATGGGACTAAAATCGAAGATGGTGTAGGTACAGCCAACTCTTAAGATTGAGGAGAGAGCTTGATTAAAGTTATGGATTTTCAGTCATTTAGCTTAATAATAAATCTAATTAAAATTCTAGGGTTATTTGATTAATAGCTCAGCGAAGAAAGATAGACGAGTAGTATCGAGCCATCTCGTTCAGGATTGAACCGTTGTTGAAATGATTTAACATCCTGCATCATCTATATGTCATTTGTGGATAAGTTGGCACAACACGTTGCCCTTTACAGTTGTCATAAACCTTTTATCTAAAATACCTTACTTTAAGCACTTCCGACTGGCTGGAGAGGTCGATGGGTATCTTGATGGGTTCGTGGAAACAACACTTCCGACAACACGCAGACATGACGGGGCGAGCCCCTGACACCGATGACACTAACCACTACGCCGCGCCGCGCCGCTACCGCCACCTGCCGGGTATTTCGGGAACGAGCTGACCGCGGCGGTGGACGACCGTCGCATCAATGGGCCAATCGAAATAACCGAATGTTTTATCATTCGATTTACCATGAACAATTCATCATCGATTAATGACATGGACTCACGTAATTTAATTATAATGCAGCGAGAGAAAATATTAGAAAAAGTAGTGAAATTTACTTGAGTTTTTGTTTGATTTACAGAATAAAACATTGTGAAGTGTTTCAATATGACAAATAAAGTTTTGATGTGGAATTTTCTGAGTAAGTTACTATTTTGCAAGTACTATAGACACTGAGTTGAATGAATAACTTATGAAAACATGGAAGTATAACAGAACGTTTACTTTAATTTTTATTTAAAAACGAAGTTTTTCGTTCCCTTCGTTTAAGGTGATTTTTTACTTCTCTAAAGGGTAATAACAGCGTCTCACATTCTACACCGTATTTTACGTTGACGTATTTTAAACACAACCACATACCTTTAGCGAATTTCCAATAGAAATTGAATTAGCCGTGGTCCTCATGGTAAAACCTAAGCTGGGAACCAAATTAATTTTCGATTGAGGTCCCCAGAGAGCAGTGCGCAAGATTATTAGAAATTAAACTTGCTACATACGTGTAATTCTTTCATGTTATTCTTTTGTAGAATAAGTAAATATATATAACTTCATTATGTGGCTAAATATATGATAAAGAATAGAGTGATCATCACAAGTAATTTCTAAATCAATGGAAACTGGATTAGTACGCAGATCTGCAGCTACGTGGGTATTTATAGCTACGATTAGTGGTATCCACAGTGTGTTTTACTGAATTCTCAGAGGCATAGAATTATAACACAGCGTTGATGGTGAAGTTTTTTCTACATACATTGGCATTTTCTCTTTATCATATGTAAAACTGGCGCTCCGCGAGCTTTTATGTCTTACTTCTTCCCGTAATCATACTATGAACGATATAAGCAAGCTTCCCACCTTAATGTATATGATAATTATAATTTTAAATGTATGAAAAAAGTATACACTGTTTTATTATAGGTATTTAGGGGCATCGTATTTTAATCCCCCTACATCTATATGGCCCTTGCCTGCGTAATCTTTGACTTCATAGAAAACTTTCTAATTAGATATAGGATCTCGAGTGGTAACAGTATGACGGTCATATGCCTTCGCGGGGTATCATAGAAAAATACCCTCACTGAATGAGGAAGGTGCGGTGACAACAGCACAGGTGCTGCCCGGGGAGTAAGCACGGTAGAGCGTGGTAGACGTCATTCATGTCTACCACGCTATCTAATAGAGACAAAATGAGACTACAAAATTCCGCAATCGACGCTCTGTCCCCAGACACAATCGTGATGGTATACATCCATTTATTACTTTAACTGAAATGGCGACCTACCCATGTAGGTTTTTTAAGCCAAATATGAATAAGAAATAAGTGTAAGATAATTGTGGCCCGCTCTTGTATTCTTGTTACTGACTAAGGCTGACGTGTTCCTTAGACAGGACTGTTAATTAATAGCCTAACAGCCGATGGCAGCTAAGGGACCTACAGTTCAACGTGGAATTCAAACCACGGCCTCTGAATTACGAACTGGTCTAATTATATGGATGGTCTTTGCGGATGAATGTATTATACAATAGTGTGTATGTTAATCGACACAAGAGAACACTACATCTACCGGTCATCGCTCATAACTATTCTCTATTCGTGACTTTCAAGTAGCTACATTACAGGATTACAGGGCAGACCACCGTCCCAGTCATGTTACATTATAACAGAAGTGGTCTTCATTACATTCGTAAGTACGCTATTGTCCCTTCCTTAAAATTTGTTCAATTGTAATTTCTGCAATCTTTATCAATACTTTACTAGAAATTTAAGAATAATATTATTTAAATTACAGCAAATTTAAGGATCTTAACTACGGTTGTGGAAATCCGGCTGCTTTAACGGTTAATTATGAATGAATTTGAATTTTGCACTCGGGATTCATGGGGGTTTTAGGGTTAAATGCTTGATCTAGAATAGGTATGAAATAAAAATAAAATAGGTACCGTATTCAGTTGTGAAATTGCCAATATTTTTTACCAATCCTCCCATACTATGGTGAACAGTTGGTCAGAATTGGCGTGACCTGTGATATTAGACATCCAGTTAACACTGGGGGGATCGATTTGCGCAGGACTAGTGAAGGTGTTTTCGAATAAGTGATTATGATGAAGACGCCTGCCTTTAATTCCCAGAATAGCAACAAGCGTTTCCGTCACCTTGATTCTCGGGTTGAACCTATTTTTTAAGTAACAATTTGCACGGCAAAAACAATTTACGTTATAAGTAGGGTGAGTTGCTAGTCTAGTGGTTAACGTCTTGGATCTCGGCGCAAGAAGTAACGGTTTGCTCACAAGATGCCATTTGGGTTTGGACCACTTTCAAAAAAACGTTTGTGTGTACTTACTCTAAGACTGTCAAAATGACTCTGGCGTTGAATGAGAAAAACCATTCTGAACTTGTATTTAAAATATAGCATTGTCTTCAATTAGATACAACGTAAACGAACATTTTCAGATGTATGATACTGTAACTTAAATATAAAATTCGGAAAATCGGCTATTAATTGTTATTGTAGAATTTATTTATTCGCAATTAAATTTCCACAATTATCTCATAGCCTGTAATGTCCCCAGCTTGCTCACGGCGGACGTAACCAGCAATTCATCACCAGCTCGGTGAGTCAGCTTGGTGAGTAATCACCCAGGCTACCGGGAGGCGCGTGGCGAATACTCTGGCACTCTGGCGATTGGGAGCGTTCCTCCGACTGACAGGTCCTGGCCCTCCGCCCGCCTCCTCGATTCCTTAATTACTTATCTTCAATCCCCACGACTGTCCCAATCTTGTCATCTTTACCATGAGTAATATCAGAAACTGGTCCTCAACCAGCTCCTGAATACTTTAATTTCTTTTCTTCTATCTCCATGACTTTCCAATAATTTCATTTTTCCTTTGAGTAATATGAGCAACTGATTCCCTTGGTTCCTCTATCCCTTAAATTTAATCTATCCCCACAGCTATCCCATACAATAGCATTTTCTCTTTATCATATGTAAAACTGGCGCTCCGCGACCTTTTATGTCTTACCTCTTCCCGTAAGCATACTATATGAACGATATAACCAAGCTTCCCACCTTCATTTAAAGGTATGAAAAAAGTAGAGCATCTTACACTGTTTTATTATAGGTATTTAGGGGACATCGTATTTTAATGTGGCCCTTGCCTGCGTCATTTAGTGTAGTTGAAATACTATTACTTTATATTTTTGAAACGCTCTTTAGGTTTGTTCAAAATGTATTTATTATAGATATTCAATGCCTTATTATGTATATTTCGTAGTATACATACAGTAATCAATATAAGTTTAATATAATTACTAAACAAATATAGTTATTTATTTTTAAACTTTAATTCATTAGATTTATGACAGTAAAAAAAACTCTAGGGACATTTTTTGCAAAATTACATAATCTCGTGTACATTAATTAATACACACAATGATTATGTTTTTAAATATGAATAAGTTTGAAATTTGCTACAATTGTATCAAGAGGACAATAGGAGACGAGCAAATGAAGAAGAGTATTACGACGAATTGATGAGAGTCGCAATACATCTGATGCAATAACCGAGGCGAAACACAAACACATTGGAAGGTTGTAATGTGACCGAAATAAAATGCACCTTTGCCAACCGCTGAGCCGCCACCGTCACAAGCAACAATTACCGACCGTCGGCCGCCGCTGTCACAGGCCGCGAGACAGCTACCACAAGCAGCAAATACCGACCGTCAGCCGCCGCTGTCACAGGCCGCGAGACAGCTACCACGAGCGGCAATTACCGACCGTCGGCCGCCGCTGTCACAGGCCGCGAGACAGTTACCACAAGCAGCAAATACCGACCGTCAGCCGCCGCTGTCACAGGCCGCGAGACAGCTACCACAAGCAGCAAATACCGACCGTCAGCCGCCGCTGTCACACGCCGCGAGACAGCTACCACGAGCGGCAATTACCGACCGTAGCCGCTGTCACGGTAGACAGCTACCACAGCAGCAATTACCGACCGTCGGCCGCCGCTGTCACAGGCCGCGAGACAGCTACCACGAGCAGCAATTACCGACCGTCGGCCGCCGCTGTCACACGCCGCGAGACAGCTACCACGAGCGGCAATTAGACCGTCGCCGCTGTCACAGGCCGCGAGACAGCTACCACGAGCGGCAATTACCGACCGTCGGCCGCCGCTGTCACAGGCCGCGAGACAGCTACCACGAGCAGCAATTACCGACCGTCGGCCGCCGCTGTCACACGCCGCGAGACAGCTACCACAAGCAGCAATTACCGACCGTCGGCCGCCGCTGTCACACGCCGCGAGACAGCTACCACAAGCAGCAATTACCGACCGTCAGCCGCCGCTGTCACACGCCGCGAGACAGCTACCACAAGCAACAATTACCGACCGTCAGCCGCCGCTGTCACACGCCGCGAGACAGCTACCACAAGCAGCAATTACCGACCGTCAGCCGCCGCTGTCACACGCCGCGAGACAGCTACCACAAGCAGCAATTACCGACCGTCGGCCGCCGCTGTCACACGCCGCGAGACAGCTACCACGAGCAGCAATTACCGACCGTCGGCCGCCGCTGTCACACGCCGCGAGACAGCTACCACGAGCAGCAATTACCGACCGTCGGCCGCCGCTGTCACACGCCGCGAGACAGCTACCACGAGCAGCAATTACCGACCGTCAGCCGCCGCTGTCACACGCCGCGAGACAGCTACCACAAGCAGCAATTACCGACCGTCGGCCGCCGCTGTCACACGCCGCGAGACAGCTACCACAAGCAGCAATTACCGACCGTCGGCCGCCGCTGTCACACGCCGCGAGACAGCTACCACAAGCAGCAATTACCGACCGTCGGCCGCCGCTGTCACACGCCGCGAGACAGCTACCACGAGCAGCAATTACCGACCGTCAGCCGCCGCTGTCACACGCCGCGAGACAGCTACCACGAGCGGCAATTACCGACCGTCGGCCGCCGCTGTCACACGCCGCGAGACAGCTACCACGAGCGGCAATTACCGACCGTCGGCCGCCGCTGTCACACGCCGCGAGACAGCTACCACAAGCAGCAATTACCGACCGTCGGCCGCCGCTGTCACACGCCGCGAGACAGCTACCACGAGCGGCAATTACCGACCGTCGGCCGCCGCTGTCACACGCCGCGAGACAGCTACCACGAGCGGCAATTACCGACCGTCGGCCGCCGCTGTCACACGCCGCGAGACAGCTACCACGAGCGGCAATTACCGACCGTCGGCCGCCGCTGTCACACGCCGCGAGACAGCTACCACGAGCAGCAATTACCGCCCGTCAGCCGCCGCTGTCACACGCCGCGAGACATCTACCACGAGCAGCAATTACCGACCGTCAGCCGCCGCTGTCACACGCCGCGAGACAGATAACACGAGCGGCAATTACCGAATGAGCTTATAAGTGACAGCTTATAAAGCTTATAAGCTCATAGCCGTTACCATTTTTTTCAAAAATGTATGTTTCTGTTGTACTTAAATATGCCTTCGTCCACTCCGACAAACCGAATATTTTTAAGGCAAAATACAACTTCAATTATCAAATACGAAAATACTCGCCCCTTAACGATTTAAACTTCAAAATAATAAAATAAGTAGTGGCGCGGCGCGGTGACCGGGTCGAGAATGCGGGCGCTCCGCCAGATATGAAATTATCCCGCCTCGGCTACCTTCATAAATCCTCAGACCACTCTCGCCTCGCGCCTCTCGCATGTGGAACATGCCGCTCGCGGATAGGACACCTTTACACTCATGCGGTCATTCACGAATATATTGTTTTATCACGTAAATGCATGTTGAGTCAACATTTCATATCTAATAAAATCTCATGTTGTTTTTTTTATTTTCCCCCCTGATAAATAGTAACTTAAAAGTTTTTTTGTCAAAATGTTCAATTTTGAGTTCAGAGTGAATGCATCTGCTGTGAACCTTCAAATACCCCCGTCGCAGCAGACCTGCGCACTCAGTAAATTTCCAAATCAATTATATATATATGACAATAATAATATAGAGGTATGACAATTTGTATCAAAATCTGTTGAAATCGATCGATATAATATGGAGTTTGTCCATTATAAGATTAACATCGGAAAGATTATATAGGTTTTCTGTTTTGAATAACACTGAAAGTAGACATTAATAGCATTAACAGTTTTCATTTTGAACACATACCGAGTTTTATTGGCATCTGTTTATAAGGATTTTGCCAATTCTCTACATGATTGACATGGAAAATAGTATGCAGATTAGCTCTCCCAATATTGACATCTTACCCTTGAGTAATGTAGAAACTGGTCTTCCACTCGGCTCCTCTATACCTTAATTAGACTACTTATCTTCTGTCCCCACACCTGTCCAATGTAGTCGTCTATCCATTGAGTAATGTAAAAAACTGGTCATCTTTTAATTACTTCACAAAATTATTTTACAAAAATGGATGCCGATCACGTGACAGACCGCGTCACCGTCCCGACCGATCACGTGACGTACAAGGTCATTGTTGCCCCCTGTGCTGTAGAGTCAATACGCTTGTTGATGACCCCGTATCAGTGCTCAAGTGGCTTTATTGACACTAGTTAATTGTGCGTTACCCTGTCAGCCTAGACGCGAGGAGATTAAATATCTCTCCAAGGGGAAAACTAATTCCGTTAACTGTATCTATGTAAATAAAATTTGAGTTTTGTTTGTTCATTGCTTAAGAAATGTTTGGTTATTTTATTTTTTAGACACCACTAACTGGAATGTAACGTTAAACCGGTTTTTAAACCTTTTCCGTGAAAACGAAATCACGCAAGTTTATGATATATAGTTTAAATAAAATAGTCTACATATTGTTGATAATGTTCTTGTTTACTTTAAACTGACCCCCTGATATTTTGTCTGACAAAAATATGTCGTACGAAATAAACTCTCCTGATAAATTTTATCAGTTAAATGAAGTATATTTTCGTGACATAAATACTTCAGAGAGTAACTCCCCTACTCTAAAGTATTTTATAAATGTCTTGATAGGGGGAAAAGTCAAAAGCTTGAAGTAGATTCATCGTGGCTGACATTACTGTCTGAAAGAGCTTTTTGAGAACTTCAATTGAAAGCAAAATTAAGTCCAACGTCCATATGTTTTCAATCTTACATATCCGGGATCTTTGAACCAATAGACAGAGCTGAAGTAGAGGTTGTAAACATGGAACAATCAATCGTCAAAAGAAGAACCGTAGGTATGTAGTTCCAAACGAATTTTCAACCATATTGGGTCGGTAATGGATTCGTAAATTCAACATAGAATTGAGCTAAATTGACCGGACACATTAATAATTTTATATGAAGAAACTGCTTTGAAAGAGATTGAAACAAAATTCTGACTGGTTTAAACAAGAAATCGGATGTGTTCCTAACGTCTATGGTTATCTACAACTTAGGGAAAATTAAAAACCTGTTTTTATGAAAGAACGTCCGTATGTCCCGTTCGCATTACGTGACAAAGTCAAGAAAGACTCTACGAAGTACTTGGGTAGGAGAATGAGAACGAAACTCGATGTACTTCAGCCACCAAGACCTCACTGCAGCCCAGAAACAAAAGGGACCACCACACAAAGGAAGTAAGAAGCTTAGCTTGGGAGTTCGTGTGCAAGCTACATAGTAATTGCTCAGTACGAAATCATGGAAGCTAGGAGTGGTGTCCGAAAAGTTAGGTTAATTGCATTAGAGTGAAGCTGGATAATGGGTATGGGCTGAAAAGACACATAAATCAGCTTGTCCCCAGCTCAGCCCCAGTCGCTGGCCAAGAACAAGATGACCAAAGATCACTAGGATACCACCAAGCACCACTATTGCCTAAAATGAGTGCCTGAACATGGAGTGAGCCCCAAGGGCGTAAGCCAAATTTAGGCCTAGCCTGTTGTAATGTGACAAACAGGCTGGCTACCTGTGTGCCTAAAGCATTTCTTCCGCCTCTCCCTCGAAAAAAAACTACCATAGAACCACCATCAACAGTGCCTCAAGGTGAACTGATTGTGTTGAAACCACAACTATCAAACTTAAAATATTTCATTCAAAATACGAATAGAGGTTCCATTCAAACAATTCCCGACCAGTATCAATTCCCATCGTATCGACCGTCAAATCCTGAGTTGACAGGCCAAATGATCAGCCCCCAGAGATCAAACCGGAACAAGAAAAGGTCGGTCCTGCTGAACGATAACGTCACATAAGCAAGCCTTAAACGAGGAAGATTGTAATATTCATAATTAACTGTTTTAATTCTTATAATAGTTAGTTTACATTTTGTTTGTTATGGTTTTGTTTCCATATCTCAGTTTAGAATAAAAAGTCTTCTTAAAAATGATGTTTATTTCAATATCGACATAACAGAAACTATATTTGATGTAAGCCTGATTATTTTATAAAATAAATATGGTAGTCTAATACTTCCATTAAAATAAAAAGTTATTTAATTAATAGGTATTTAATTAGTAGGTCTCATGGCAAGGCTTAAGTTCCCTGGCTATGGACATATCCCCTTTTAACTTAAATTCGAAAATGTTGACGAAAACAATACTTTTTTTGCAGTTGTATTTCCGCATGTATAAAGAGAGGAAATAAAATCCATTAAAAACTAAACGTCATAAATTTGTACCGAGAAAAATAAAATCCGAAACGTTTAAAGACATATGGAATCATAAAACTTTTATCATCATTCATAATATTAAAATCCATTTTTCTCATTTTAAGTTGTAATTTTTACCCAAAAACTTGCTTCCAAAATTTCTCTTAAAACAAAAAAAACAAGTTAACCAATAGATGCTAATACATATAAGATTTCCAGTTATTTCTGAGGCCGTTTAATGGCGATGTCGGGAGGTGTTTGTCTTGGCAGCGAGCCAGGGACAACTGCCAACGTGACGTCATGTCACATGATGTCACATGACACATCACATGAACCGGCCGCAACAACGGTACAAGCCAGAGATCCTTGTTCTATGTCAACCGGTTCAATTTACTTGGACCGTGGTGGCGTTGAGAGCGATGGTCAGCTGGTGAAGTGCTCTCTTGTGTGGATTAACGTCCGAACTATAGAATACTTAGTCTATCCATAAATACCACACTCATAATTAGACCAGTTCGTAGTTCAGAGGCAGTGGTTCTGAGTTCGGTCCACGTTAAACTGTAGGTCCCCTAGTTAGACATGCCATTGACTGTTGGGCTATTGATTAACAGTTCTGTCTATCATGACAGCCTTAGTTAGTAACAATACTACAAGATCGCGACACAATCATCCTACATTCATGTCTCATGGTTCAAAATACCTAACTGGGTAGGTTGCTATTTCAGTAACTAAGTAACTAACTATTCAATTCCATGTTGAAATTAGAAGGAACCTGGTAAATTCAATCCGGGAAACACGAATATTTAAATTTAATTACGGATACTTTTCTTTATTAGAAGACACTTTAGTCATGGTATCATCCTAACAATTAGTGTTCATAAGTGTGCGAATAATGTGATGCGATAATAAACTTTTAAGGCAAAAAAGGTTTTGTTCAAGAAAAACTGGGGCTATTGCTGATGCGTCATCATGGACGAATAGTGGTTGGATATGTGGTTTGACTCACAAGGATTATAATTGGTTAGAAATACTACTTGGAAATCCTAAAAATAGAAAATATTTTGGGTTTCAAACTCAATAAATATAATTGAAGAAGTTTATTTAACTAACGTAAATAAGTAAATAAAGTAAATATGTCTGTTTACAGAGTGAGTCAAATGTGCAGAAACCTTTTTCATAATATTTGGAATGGGCTAAGCGAGGATGACCAAACATAGTATTCCTCCAAAATAATGAAAACAGTCTTTTTGATATGATAATGCTGATGATGTTGCACCTGTCCCTATAATGGAGGTTTTCGAGGCAAAGCAAAAATTTTCAAATGGGAGCCCCATTCAGTGAAACTTCATTTTAAAAGACCTTTTAAACAGTTTAAAACTATGTAACTATTGGTCTTTATCTTTTCAACTCAGTGGAATTTTCGCACTTGAGTGAAATATGCAAACAAATTTTATATATGAATACATTCGCTGAGTAAGTAGGTCTGCTGCGACATGAGACAACATTACTTAAAAAAATTTAAAACATCGTTACCTTACCAAAGATATCTATCACACGTTATAAAATCTTACCAAAAACCTCTTATCAAATGATAGCTAAACTTTATTCAATACCCAATCATAAATGTTAATAAACGAAAATTTTATTTATTTAAACATATTATTTTTTTTTTTCGATTTTTTGAAAATTTTTTTTTGAATTTTTATTATTATATTATTTTTATTATTTAGTAAGGATGTAAGGGATGTGATTAATTACCATACTTGAGTGACCTGAAGATAACGATTATAATTCTGTATGTAAATTTAAACAAATATAAACCAAAAAATTTATGTAAGATCGGATGAAAAGTGGCTAACTGCAGAAAAAAAATCAGAGTACGTTTTTTCATCTTAAAATAAACATAGGACTGTGAAATAGGTATGATCACACGATTCCAAAATTTCTTCAAAACATTAGTATATTCCCACGCTCGCTGAAGAAGGCAAAATTCGCCGTATCACATTTAACTCAAATGTTTTTACCAAAAACATATGCAAAGTATTTTATTCGTGCAACAACAAATAAACGTAAAATTAAATAAAGACATAATTGTTTTTTTTAAGAAAGTTGATTTTTTTTCGAAAAATTTTTTATTGTTTTTATTATTATTTTTTTATTATTGGAAGGGGCGGATTGACTCGAATTGGTGCAGAGGCAGGAGAGCCCACCTTAAATAGATGGTGATGGTTACTTATTAGTGTAGTGTAAAGAAACGGGTATAGTCCGGACATTGCGGCCCGCTACCGGGACGGTGCGAGTGCGTCCCCTCGACACTCATCTTATCGAGGTTCTACTGTACATAAAACAAACATGAACTGCATATAGGAATAATGAACTCACAGGTAGAAGGAAGCTCTGATGGTCCAGCGGCACGAGTGGCTTCTCCGGGGAGGGTCTGCTGGCAAGGTAGTAGGCGGAGCCCGCAGCCACGACGGAGATGGCGAGGGCACCGACGGGACCTCCCACGTACTGCAGGTACTGGTCCATGTCTTCTGCTGCCAACATAGCACTGAGCATCAGGGCGATCACAAAGTGGGCGGTCACTGCAATTTCTTTGCGAAAAACATTAGTAATTTATCGAAAATATTTGCATTCGTCAATTTAAAAACCGTACGAGGTATTCGCGGATAAATTAAACTTACATAATTGTGTTTATAATGTTCACATCAAAACATTGATTGGACAGCTGATTTACATCCTGCTCCAGGAAAACATGATTTTAAGTCAAAGAGTTTTAAATATATTAGACAAAGTTTCTTGCTTTGAGTTTAGAATTTAGAATTTCATATACTGTTTTGTATGTAATGGTGAAATGGTATTGACATGATTAGATTAGATTATTGAAATGGTGACCCTATCACAAGGTAGGTAGGTAGTATAATTGAAGATTGAGTGATAGGAACAGCTGTTTTGATGAACTGAAAATTCCTTTTAGACATATCCATTTAAATTTAACTTATTTCCCACAGGGAAGTAAATACAATCATTTTAGTTAAAGTATCTCAAAAAGTGTGTAAATCAGTTCAAAAAATCATCTTAATAACTTCGAACTGCATTTAAACTACAAAAATAATAGATAGGTCTTCCTCCGTCTGCAGTTCAATAGTCACCTTTGCCGTTGCGTGTTTCAGCTTACGCCATTGTCAAACGACTTCAAACAGAAAGATAAACTTGTGTAGCTCCGTCATAAATTAAATTTAGAAATTTCACACAGCAAATTACATTTACGAACAATGGCCGAAACACGTAAAAACAAGAATAACTATGAACTTTATACTGAGGTATTTATTATCTTTTTAATAATAATCAATAACCTGGACAAAACCAACTACAACTTATACGTTCTGACTGACGTTGGTTGTGGTTTTGTAATGTCCAGACCAGTTGCGCTCATTTTACAGTTCATTACAAGGAACACAAAAGGTTTAAAAAAATGTCTTACATTTAAAATGCTACGCATATTTCGTTATTATAATGAAACATGTTAGAAAATTGTTCAAGACACAAATACTAGTCTTTGAAACCAAGGAGATATTCCTCCATCGTTCACTTCTTCTTATGATTTTAGTCATGTCTTTACATTAATAATTTCGACTTATTTACTGTGATTCCAGGCCACTTTGGAATAAGCAGAAAAGAGTGCCAATAATTTAATAACACATGACCACCCGTCAGCCAGTGACTTTTCGCCTCATAAGGCCAAAATAATGTCAAAATAACCTGACAAAAAGAATGGTCTTGTTCTAGATAAATTAAAGGCAATAAAATGTACCGACTAAAGCCCTTTGCTAGTTCTTCTTCTCCCATGTATTGAAACATCCTTCTCAGCTGGATCAAACATCCTTCTCCCATCTGAGAAGGATGTTTCAATCCATAGGAGACATCTGAGAAGGTTAAGCGATTCATTACAACATTTAATCGAATTAGAATTGGCCATAGCTTCACAATACCCCCGTCGCAGCAGACCTGCGTACTCAGCGAATTTCCAAATCAACAATGTAATAATAATATTATATGTCAAGTTTTATCAATATCTGTTGATAAATATATGAGTTAGTTGTTTGCCTTTTCTTCATAAGATTAACATGGTAAAGAGTATGTAGGTTTGCCGCTGTGAGGAACACTGAAAGTAGGCATTTAGAGCATAAACAATTTTTATTTTGTACAAATCTTCATCAACATCTGTCCATAAATAAAGAAGTTATCCTATTTCCTATATGATTAACATGGGCAAAGAGTATGCAGGTTAGCTGCTGTGAGGAACACTGAAAGTAGGAATTTCTAGCATAAACAATTTTTATTTTCACCAATTATACCAAGTTTCATTTAGTCTCTTGTTCAGTTTTAATATTTCTTCTGACAGAAAATCAACTTACTCTTTTCCCATTTTATTATGTTGTTATGGAGGGTAAATATATTGATACGACTTCCTTATTTGGCCTAACGTATGATTAAGCTTTGCTTTTCATCATGGTAAATAGCTTTATATTAAATAGTTTGAAATATTTGAATTCGCTCAGAATGCTGGTTAGCTGGGAAGCGCCTTCCGTCGTGACAACGCAATATGGATACACGGTGTGCTCCGACCCACGCTTTTCGCCACTGTTGAGTTCTGTCGCCACAGTGAGTGGTTCGTCTACTACGTTCGTTTATTGAAACATACGGCGTTGCATTTTACATGAATGAGTTTACTATTATACATTTACGTTGAAGCCTTAAATTATATAATGTTATAGGGATAAAAAAACTCACTTCTTCATCAGCAATTTTCCATGTTAATCTTATGGAGTATAGGGAAAAATTAATATTTCACTTATCAAACAATATTTTTGGATGAAACTTTATATTTAGCTTCATGTGGTTGAGATTCATCCATTTATGCTTAAAATTATAGTTTATGTTTTTATCATGTTACCTAACCCACATACTCTTTTCCCATGTTAATCATTGAGAGAAGAAGCAAACTCTTTTATTTATGGTCAGATGTTGATGGAAGTTGGTATAAATGGTCAAAATAAAAACTGTTTACGCTAGAAACACCTACTTTCAGTGTTCCTCACGACATCAAACCTGCATACTCTTTTCCATGTTAATCTTATGGAGAATATGCAAATAACTCTCATATTTATAGACAGATAAAACTTGTCTCATAATATTATTATTATGTTATTAATTTGGAAATTCGCTGAGTACGCAGTTCTGCTGTGACGGGGCATTTACCTCCATTTTCATCCTATTGTAAATAATTGTTAACCCTTACAGCAAATTTTCTCATTGTAATTAATATGTTACAGATTGCGAATACAGATTAATACAGATTGCGAATAAAAATCAAAGACAAAAAACGTTTTTGGTTCGCTAACCTCAAAATTTGTTTATGACACATCATACATGTAAACAGATAGTTTTTAGTTTATATTTTGTTATTGTGTATTACGAACGGTGTATTATTATAGTGATGCATATTTAGAATTCAAATCTCCATGATGTCTTGCTTTCACTCTTCTGTAAACAAGGCTCCGTCCACGTAGGTTTAGTAATTAATTACTGTATGTTACAAATAGGTTTAACATTTAAACTATTATATACACCGGCGTGAATGTGTTATGAATGAATATCAATGGCTTCTACAATTTTGGGCAATCGATAACCATACTGAAAATTAGTCCGGAGCCAGAAGTGTCACGTGACACGAGGCATTGTTGGACCCCCTCCCCCTCACCGACACGCTACCGCCTTCTGTAAACTGTGCCTACAGTCCAACCCCCCCCCCCAACAGGTCACTTCGCCTCTGACTTGTCTAATTAAACTCAATTTGTTACATCCAGCTACCTTTGTCGATTGGCTGATTAATTAATTAAACAGATGAATTAAGTTGTAATTATAAAGCAACATGTTTTCAAACACATTTCTCTCACTCGTCATTCATGTTCAAGTTTAACTACGTACGAGGTTATGTTAGTTTCTTTCGTATTATGTAACTAGTTCACTCACCACGCGTTGCTGCGATGTGGCTTTTAATCAGATAGAAAATAAAATATATAAATAGACTACATAATACCTGAATGAATTATTGAATTATGAATTATTAATTAATGAATTATTCAGACGGCATTGGTTGGTAAAGCATATTGCTAATGAAAAATTAACCCAACAGCCGTAGCTTGAGAAGTCAAATGCTTTGATTGCAGGGAATTTTTAAACAAACTTATTCCCCATGAGGTTGACATTAGAACCTTTAAAATCAATAAAATAGAATCCTATGAAGTTTTTACGAATTGTATTCCACCAAATCTTCCTTGGGAACATATAGAACAACTTTCTAAAATTTCATGGTGATCGGTTGTATGGTTTTGGCAATGCATAAATGGCAAAGGTCTATCATCAACAACAATTTATAAATAAAACATTATCTACTTGATCGAATTATTGTGAATCGAAACCATTCCCAAACCCCTTGATCACACACAAAAAAAACCATCAGAGTCGGCCCAGCCGTTAAAAAGGAGTTCAATTACAAACACACGTACAGAAGATTTATATATATTGAGATAAATGATTTATTCACTATACCCCAAGTTATGACTTGTCTGGAGGATAAGTAAGTCTTGACACTTATGGACGGGACGGGAAGCGGATAAAGCCGTTGGTTCCGGCTACATAAGTAGTCGTTAGGTCACGTTAGAAACATCAGTGCTACATGAAAACTCTATCACTACACCATGTATATATTCTGATGCTTTTACAAGAAACTTACTTTGTCTAGAGGATGTTGCTATATTACTTTATTATTACGATGAAAGTATAATACCCTCCTCGAATAATTATATCTGTACAATAGCAATTAAGTTTAGATAATAAACTGGAGATTAAATTATCACTAATGAATATTTGATTTAGGAAAACAATGAAAACCATGTAATGATCTAAGCTACGTAAATTATCCTTTGGGCAGTTTATTCATCATACTTTAACTATAAGACGCACTCGATTCGTTGGAGAAACTCATTATATTTTAATGGAAATTGTTTCACTTTATTTATATATTTTTTATTTAATTTTTCTGAAATGTAGATCTGAAATCTTAAAATGAATTATTAAAATGTATATTTGATTACTTTAAATTTGACGGGTATTTATCAGGTGATCGGTTCGAAAGTAGTTTTCGAAACGGACGGGATACATGCGCAACGACTTCATTCAAGCGAATACCTATTATTATTATTATTACCTTTATGAAACAGCCTATCCAGGTTGGTACGAGCCAAGTATGAGTACAAAATGATAGTGGCACGATATTGTTGTCTTATTACTTACTAATGCTTACACGTTCCTTTAGACAGGACTTTAAATAGACCAACAGCCTATATCATTTAAGGGACATACAGTTTAACGTAGGATCCAATCTACAATTTTGCCTCTAAAATTATGACCAAGTCTAATAATAAGGATGGTGTCTACGAATACAAGTGCGGGCGTTAATTACCTGGGAATATTACACCCCCAAAACATTGCTCATAACTTTCTAGGTAAATCCAAATTACAAATTTACTAGGTATCTTTATAGTTTACTAGCTGACCCGGCGAACTTCGTAACGCCTCACAGTAAACACGTGTTAACTTTAAGATTGGCCATGTTCTGAAGTCGAATAGCAATACGGCTTCATAATACTTTACACTAAAAAGAACCTAAAGTAAACACGTCGATTGGCCATTGTTCGAAGACGAAAAAGCAGATCACGGCTTATATTTTATACCTGGAAATTGTTTCGCTGCATAGTGAATAACAATACTGAAACGATAAAACATATTAATATCATTCCCATAAAACAAATAAATCTGAGTGGATTAATTCACAATTTTCAAATCCAATCCAAACCCAAACGAACCCTAACTGTAATACGGCTTTTATAGGAAAGATATACAACAGCTGATTATTATAATAAACGTAATAATATAAACATTGTAATTATCATATAAACACGTGACTTTAATCAGACAGAAAATAAAAATATAAATACATAATCCCCCAAAACCGTTAACTATTAACGTGGTGAATAAAGCTGTTCATTTTTTACAGTACACATTTACTTCATAGTTTAACATTAATGAATGATTCAGATGGCATTGGATAGTAAAGCATACGGTATTGCTAATGGAAAGTAAACCAATCAGCTGTAGCTAAGAAATCAAATGTTTTCATTGTAGACAATTTGTAAACAAACTTACTCTCCATAAGGTTAACATTAGAAATTTAAAACGCCATAAAATGGAAACTTATGGGGTTTTCGAAAATATTTTTTCACTAAAACCTTCCCGGACACATATAGAGCAACTTCCTAAAATTTCATGGCGATCGGATGAGTAGTTTGGCAACGCATAAAGGACATACATACAGACAGACATATATTCAATTTTATATATAGAGATTATTGTTCTTTGATTACTAAAAACTAATATTAAATAATGAGTCCTGAATTTAGATTTTTGTTTATACGCAAAGGAACTTGCAGTCTATTGGTAGATCGATCTTAAATTCTATCAGTTTTTATATGATATTTTCCTGTGTTCTTGATACAGAGCACATGATAATACGCTATATCGTCAAATTTGAATTTTTTCTGTCTATAATCGCACGAAGGGCTTGATTAGTTTTAAAGAGATTTTCGTAATATAAAATCATGACATTTTTTATCTAGATAAAATGTAGATAAATGTCGATTTATCGTTTACTTTCTATTGCTTAAAATGTGGTGATGAACTGGTGATGGGTTCTAGAAAATATATTTTATTGTCTTTTGTTTCGCTGTGACAAACCTTTTGACAGGTTATTTTGGACTTGTTTAGGAGATGAGAAGAATAGTCACTTTGCTGATGGATGGAAACGTGGAAACGCATGGTTAGCATTCTTAGCCGCCTTATCATCTCTTTGATTTCTTCCTATTCCAAAATGAACACAGTGGACTAACACATACTTTCTCTCTTAATTCAATATAAAACAATGTTTAATAAACATATCATAATCTTTAATCTAAATATTATTTAATAGTTTATTTTTTCACACATATAATCATCAAGTTTCTAAAAATAGCAACAAGACAAACAAAATTACAGTAAATTAATTGTTAGAATTCAATGGGGGTGACGCCCCTACCCGGTGATTCCAGGCTATTTGAGTGGGTTTTGTTGGGTGATGTGACCTTATACTGCACATGAAGTTTATGTGAAATATTGAAGACATTGATTTTTAATATTCTCTATAAGGATAACATTGGACGCTTTTTAATTTAACTTTAATTTAATTTTAATTTAATCTAAATTAACTCAATAACTTAAATTTAATCTAAATTTAACTTTTCTCTAGAACCGTCAGTCATAGACTAATGTTTCAAACGTACCAATTTGTTTAGTTTTTAAGCTGGTTTTGAGTTTTGAGTAAAATGATTTCTTTTAAAACTTACTGTTTCACTGGAAAATTAAAAATAAAAATTTTTCTTTTAAAAGCCCATATTTTTTAAGCCTTGATATTTTGAGATATGTGGGTGGATTCATTCTGTTTATCTCACTAAGGACTAGAAATCTTATAATTTTCATCAAAATTATTAAAGCCGTTTTTGAAAAATTTTAATTTTAGAGGTTTTTTGGGGGGCCTGAGGGGTAAATTACCCTTAAAACTAAAACATTTATAGAAATAAAAATAATATGTTCTAGATACCATAAACTATCGCCTAAATATATAATTTCATAAAGAAGATCTGACCAATAGTCTCATCTCCAGGCTTCTGCAACCCCCCCTACACACATACACACACACACACACACACACACACACAGACAGACATCACTCTAAAAACCACTTTTCCGATTCAGGGGACACTAAATTGGATATATACAAGAAAACAATACTTTCTTCTTATTCTATTTGCTTTTTTGAAGCGGTACCTGCTTAAAATTTTGCAAGGGTCCATAAGTCCAGCTGTTATATAGTTCTGAGACGTTAATCACTTTATTGTCACACTTTCACTTATTTGATATTTTTAAACTCAGTATTCCTTTATTTAGAACCGTAAGATATGTAGATTTCAATTACAATTGAAATCTTCACGCCTTCTTTTGAGATTTTGTTGTGTTTTGTGTTTATTTAATTTTTTTTATTATTATTTTTTCATTTTTTATGTAATCTATTTATTTTTATATCATTTATTTATTTATATTTGTAATTAAATCCCTCTAACTATTTGTTTCAAGTACCTTGCTATTTCTGCCAACATTCCCAGATCATTTTTCTTCTTTTATCCTTAAGAGGATAGGTATGATTGAATTTACCTTCCCTTAGGTTTCTATACATGTTTGACCTACAGACCTCATAATCAGGACAGTCAAATATCAGATGCTGAAAATGTTCTATTACATTCATAGTGAACCTAAGGCACTTATGGGTTCCTTATATTTTTATTCTATTCAGCGTTTCATTCACCAAACCGTGTCCAAATCGCAATCTAATGAATGATGATAATACAATTAATACTTTTCTTCTTATACCATCGTATAGAGGGAGCAAGTAAAAACGTAAAGGCCTACAATGTTATACCTTCACCAAACGGCTGTTCCGGCGTTAAAGAGCCATCTTGAGGAAAAATAAACTGCAAAACGTCGTTTTAAAATATAGAATAGAAAAGAAAATAACGCATATCAACGGCACAGTCTAACATTGAGCAACAATTGAGCGGTTTACTGTATGTAAATTAATTTTTCTACGGTAAATTAATGATCAATAAATATGAAAAGAATTAATTCATTATTGTCAATGGTTCATAAGAAATGGTTTTCGGTGGTTGGTCGCACGAGGCTAGAGCTTTCCTCTGGTTATTTCTTCTCTGTGTGGCTGGCTAGCCGGTATGACTTGGTTGCACGGCACAGGGAAACTACTAATTGAATGTTTTATTGTATAGAATATTAAATAAATGGTTTATATGCTAATAAAAGATAACTTTTCCTAAATCGATTGAACCCATGATATTGTAACGTTGTCTCAAAATATAAATTTCTACTCCAGGTGCCATTCGAAAAATTAGAATTTTCCGTAAACTTATCCTCTGAGAAGGAGTGTCGGGTTTCTAGGGTTGTTCGGTTGTTTTCATTAATTAAACATGTATTGACTTATATATTAATAAAATATAATTCCAAACATTTTATATAAAAACTGTTGACTTTAATAATATTGACATTAAGTTTAGATAAACAGTTAATATTCAAAAGCGAAAATTAAACGTTAATCATATTACGATGTCTCTTATAATGTATAAATGAAAAATAAATTTGACAATACACTTTAACCTTGTCTTGCTCACTGCACTGCGGCTGCATTTGTGTCTACTCAAGTTCACGTTAGGTTTATTATAATTTAACCATTAACTCTAATCAGCTTTGTTTTTACGCCGCAGTTTTAGTATTCTTTTTACTAGCACAAATGACTCTATAATAAATACGGTAATTTATTTTTACATAAATATAGTAGGCCTATTACATTAGTAGTACGAGATTAATTTAAAGGGGTTTTGACACCTCATTGACTATTGGGAACGAGCCGGATCGATCCCTAACCCCAATCATTAATTGGCTGGTAATCAATTGAAAGAAGCACTCACCTATCTGTTTCAAAGTCATCCTAAATCACAATCCTTATCACAGCACTCTTGACCGACTAGGAACTGACACGAGTCATGACTGACGCACGACCGTCACCGTCACCGACACTGAACGTCAGTTAACGCAGTAACAGTAACACACCCCGCCTGCTCGTGCTATTGGCCGCGAGGGTGGTCCGATATGACGTCACGGGGCGCTCGATAACCTCCGCTCGTACCGGCATCTGACGGCAACTCCCGCAACTACGACACTGCGAGTCAGCTGTGCTGTCGCCAATGAGTTCGGCCTTGACGGCAATCTCTGCTTGTTTGTTGATACTGACAATGAATTATGCCTTGTGCCATATGAATTGGAGAACTTATTGAACTTTCGTAATGCTTGAGTGTTAGGTTTGAACTCTAGGATTGTGGGTTCGGTTGTTTTCATTAATTAAACATGTATTGACTTATATATTAATAAAATATAATTCCAAACATTTTATATAAAAACTGTTGACTTTAATAATATTGACATTAAGTTTAGATAAACAGTTAATATTCAAAAGCGAAAATTAAACGTTAATCATATTACGATGTCTCTTATAATGTATAAATGAAAAATAAATTTGACAATACACTTTAACCTTGTCTTGCTCACTGCACTGCGGCTGCATTTGTGTCTACTCAAGTTCACGTTAGGTTTATTATAATTTAACCATTAACTCTAATCAGCTTTGATTTTAAGCCGCAGTTTTAGTATTCTTTTTACTAGCACAAATGACTCTACAATAAATACGGTAATTTATTTTTACATAAATATAGTAGGCCTATTACATTAGTAGTACGAGATTAATTTAAAGGGGTTTTGACACCTCATTGACTATTGGGAACGAGCCGGATCGATCCCTAACCCCAATCATTAATTGGCTGGTAATCAATTGAAAGAAGCACTCACCTATCTGTTTCAAAGTCATCCTAAATCACAATCCTTATCACAGCACTCTTGACCGACTAGGAACTGACACGAGTCATGACTGACGCACGACCGTCACCGTCACCGACACTGAACGTCAGTTAACGCAGTAACAGTAACACACCCCGCCTGCTCGTGCTATTGGCCGCGAGGGTGGTCCGATATGACGTCACGGGGCGCTCGATAACCTCCGCTCGTACCGGCATCTGACGGCAACTCCCGCAACTACGACACTGCGAGTCAGCTGTGCTGTCGCCAATGAGTTCGGCCTTGACGGCAATCTCTGCTTGTTTGTTGATACTGACAATGAATTATGCCTTGTGCCATATGAATTGGAGAACTTATTGAACTTTCGTAATGCTTGAGTGTTAGGTTTGAACTCTAGGATTGTGGGTACTGGGACTGGAGGGTACGGCTTGGAGGTGATCAATATACTGGGAATACTGGATTTGGGGGTTCGGCCGCTTGGAGGATTCCGGGATTGGGGTACTGATATCCCCTCTGAATATTTTTGTTTTTCATTTCCCCCTACTCATCCCAGGACCCTTTTGTCTAGACCATCGTCCGGTACCATTTTTCACATTACTTCAGACTAGAACTAGTGAGTTGCGACATTATCACAGCGAAAAGCCAGTGGTAATTGGCGAGTTTTGAACCCGGGATATTGGGCACCAAAGTCCCGCACTCTACTCCTTGACCAACCCCCCAAATAGATACCGAGACTGGGAGGCCTGGGTACGGCCTCTTGGGGTTATCCCGGGACTTTGGGTATTGTTCGCCACCAATACCTCCACTGGGTACTAGGACTGGGGCGTGTACGTACGGCCGTTTGGGGGTGATCCCGGGACTTCGAGTACAGTTCACCCCCAATACCACCTCTAGGGACCTCTAGGAGTGAGGTTCTGGGGTCTGGGGTGCGTAAGGTCACTTTGGGGTAAGTTCGGGATTTGGGGTAATCTTCGACCCTGATACCCAATGTGTACTAGGACTAGGGGTTCCGTTCACCCCCCACTGGATACTGCGTACTTGGGAGTACGGCTTGGGGAGGTTCCCGGGCATTAAACGTTCACAATACATACCTCTCGAAGAATGAATGCAACAGACGAAACCTGTATCCTCGGGAAAACGTCAGCTAGAACAGTGAATATGCTCTGAATATTTCTATAAAATTACTTGTGCATTACACTCACTAGGTAAGGAAGCACTTCAAAGCTTCAAATACAAAATTTTCCATGAGTGCAAATCTAGCTTTGCAGAATTCCGTCGAACCATTTCTGAGGCAGGTTGCTTCTGTGGGTTTGTGAACACGATAGCTCTCGTACAAATGCTCCGATTTAGACCAAATATGTCAGAGACATATTTCTACATTTACTCGGACGAGTTCGTAATCCAGACATTGACCTATTGACTGATCAATATGAGGGTAGTTTGGGGAAGGTTTTGTACTCCAAAAATAGTTTTTTTGCATTTTTTATATGTAATATTTTAATTTAAATTACCTTAAAAACCTTAACCTAAGTACTTTTTACAATCAACTCAAAAACTACACAATTTAGTATTTTAAAGTTTTGCTCTATCTCGAACGGTTGCCGAGGTACTTGAAACTAAAAGGTATTGCTCTGCGGCTTTTCTAGACAAGCTTTTGACAAGGTGTGGCACGAGGGCCTTCTGTATAAACTTAAATTGAAGGTCCCTCTTACTTACTTTAATACTATAAAGTCCAACCTTACAGATAGGTTTTCAGAGTCAAGTTTCAAGATTTACACACACAACTTTTTGAAATTAGAGTAGGCGTTCCCCAAGGAAGTGTCTTAGGGCCAATTCTGTACACCTTATACGCCTCTGCTATACCCTTGGATCCCAATGTGTTTGTGGCCACATTTTCTGATGATACCGCTATATTGGCATCACATGAAAATCCATAACTGCTTCACATTTGCTCCAGTTGGAGTTGGATGTATTGTCAGAGTGGCTAGTAAGCTGGAGAGTAAAAGTAAATGAAAACAAGTCTGCTCATGTTACATTTTACAGCTAGACATGAAACTTGCCCTCCAGTCTCTTTGAACAATGTGTTACTCCCACAGGTCGAAGAAGTCAATATCTTGGCATGCATCTGGATGGCAGATAAACAGGGTGCTCTCATGAATGGAATAAAATGATATCAACGTGAAACGGTTCCGTCAACCGTTACAACTCGCACGGTCGCGCAGAAGTGTGCATTCAGTCCTCCCATATACGATATCTATTTAGCTGTATATATTTTTTGTAGAACGACTATGCTCCTAAATTATTCAGAAAATAATAATTATTCTACTGATTCAGGACTTGTCCTATTCAAATACAACTATAGAGTATTTTGAAATATCACCTTCACAAACAGACATTACTTAGATTACTCGTATTTTTGAGTTCAGAAAACACAAAAAATATATTTACTAAATATAAAAATTTGAACATTTATTGAAAATGTACCAAAACCCCTCTTGCACTATCGTAAAGGTTGATAAAGATAGAGAAAGTTATTTTTGAGACAAAATAAAACAGTATTTTTTTTTAATTTGTATTTATTTACATGATGATTAATACGCACAGTAATTCCCACTAATGTTATGTGTGGTTGATTGGACATTACACGCTAAACCAATTATATATTATTTGTGAATTGTATTATAATAATTTGTGTCGCTTGAAGAACTTGATTACGACGCACACATTGGTGAGATCGCTGAAGAATGCAGAGTCACGACGACACTCGAAATTTTAGCATAAGAAATCCGATCTCTAACTCTGGTAGTCACTGGCTGTGGTTGCTGAAGAATTTAGGACCCGATGCCACTCCGGTACTAACTGGCTGTGGTTGCTGAAGAATTTAGGACCCGATGCCACTCCGGTACTCACTGGCTGTGGTTGCTGAAGAATTTAGGACCCGATGCCACTCGGTACTCACTGGCCTGTTGGTTGCTGAAGAATTTAGAACCCACTCCGGTACTCACTGGCTGTGGTTGCTGAAGAATTTAGGACCCGATGCCACTCCGGTACTCACTGGCTGTGGTTGCTGAAGAATTTAGGACCCGATGCCACTCCGGTACTCACTGGCTGTGGTTGCTGAAGAATTTAGGACCCGATGCCACTCCGGTACTCACTGGCTGTGGTTGCTGAAGAATTTAGGACCCGATGCCACTCAGATACTCACTGGCTGTGGTTGCTGAAGAATTTAGGACCCGATGCCACTCCGGTACTCACTGGCTGTGGTTGCTGAAGAATTTAGGACCCGATGCCACTCCGGTACTCACTGGCTGTGGTTGCTGAAGAATTTAGGACCCGATGCCACTCCGGTACTCACTGGCTGTGGTTGCTGAAGAATTTAGGACCCGATGCCACTCCGGTACTCACTGGCTGTGGTTGCTGAAGAATTTAGGACCCGATGCCACTCCGGTACTCACTGGCTGTGGTTGCTGAAGAATTTAGAACCCGATGCCACTCCGGTACTCACTGGCTGTGGTTGCTGAAGAATTTAGGAGTACTTTTTACAATCAACTCAACTACACAATTTAGTATTTTAAAGTTTTGCTCTATCTCGAACGGTTGCCGAGGTACTTGAAACTAAAAGGTATTGCTCTGCGGCTTTTCTAGACAAGCTTTTGACAAGGTGTGGCACGAGGGCCTTCTGTATAAACTTAAATTGAAGGTCCCTCTTACTTACTTTAATACTATAAAGTCCAACCTTACAGATAGGTTTTCAGAGTCAAGTTTCAAGATTTACACACACAACTTTTTGAAATTAGAGTAGGCGTTCCCCAAGGAAGTGTCTTAAGGCCAATTCTGTACACCTTATACGCCTCTGCTATACCCTTGGATCCCAATGTGTTTGTGGCCACATTTTCTGATGATCACATGAAAATCCATAACTGCTTCACATTTGCTCCAGTTGAAGTTGGATGTATTGTCAGAGTGGCTAGTAAGCTGGAGAGTAAAAGTAAATGAAAACAAGTCTGCTCATGTTACATTTTACAGCTATACATGAAACTTGCCCTCCAGTCTCTTTGAGCAATGTGTTACTCCCACAGGTCGAAGAAGTCAATATCTTGGCATGCATCTGGATGGCAGATAAACAGGGCGCTCTCATGAATGGAATAAAATGATATCAACGTGAAACGGTTCCGTCAACCGTTACAACTCGCACGGTCGCGCAGAAGTGTGCATTCAGTCCTCCCATATACGATATCTATTTAGCTGTATATATTTTTTGTAGAACGACTATGCTCCTAAATTATTCAGAAAATAATAATTATTCTACTGATTCAGGACTTGTCCTATTCAAATACAACTATAGAGTATTTTGAAATACACCTTCACAAACAGACATTACTTAGATTACTCGTATTTTTGAGTTCAGAAAACACAAAAAATATTTTCACTAAATATAAAAATTTGAACATTTATTGAAAATGTACCAAAATCCCTCTTGCACTATCGTAAAGGTTGATAAAGATAGAGAAAGTTATTTTTGAGACAAAATAAAACAGTATTTTTTTTAATTTTATATACATGATGATAATACCACAGTAATTCCACTAATGTTATGTTTTTTGTCTTTGGTGACCAAAAACATGTCTATTATATATTGTTTATTGTATATATTAAATATGTATAATATATGTGTTTGACACGAAACTTCGAAAAAAACTACACAATTAGCATAAAGTTCTCTAACTCCAGGTTACCGAGATATAAAAATCTAGTACTTGTATTGTGGGGCTCCAAGAATCTTAGGAGGATGTTTTAATATTTCCCATATTAATCAATATTTGAAGAATTTAGGATTACCCGGGTCCATAGATGCACATAGTTTATGCTGTTTTAGGTAGACCCGATACACTCCATGTACTCACTGGCTGTCCTTATTAATATTAATAATCAAGTCCTTTACTCACTGGCAGATGTTGTGAAATTGGTATTTAAGATAAATATAATTTAGAGACATTTATGCCACAGCAGCTACTCACTGGCTTTGCTGAAATCTAGGAGAATGCCAATAACTCATGTTTATGGCTATTTTTATGGTCTATATTAAATTATGAGGACGCGAGTACTCAGGTCTGCTGCGAGTATTGTATATATGAAGAATATGTGTCTGACACGATAACTCCGTAAACTCACAGACAAATTTGTGCTGTATTCCTAAAATTTAGGACGATGACCAGACATCGGTCAATACGGATAGTGGCTGGGTTTTGCCCCAAAATCAGGTACTCACTGCGCTTTTACTGTAATTTTTTAGGATTCACCATGAATCAGCTACTCACTAGATTTAAAGTTTACCACTCCGGTCCGAGATTACTCACAGTACTGTGTGGCTTAAGAATCTTATGAGGATGTTTATTTCCATAATCAAATTTTGTATAAAATTGATATTTACTCCGGTTACTCACTGCTGTTTGCTTAAAAATCAATTTATGGACATGTAGCAAACTACTCTCTTTTCTGTAATCAAATTTAGGGATGCAAAGTCCTTTATATACAGATTTGATGGGTTTGATTTTGTTTTTATGGTAGATGACTTATTTGTGTTTCCTCACGCATGCACAATTTCCATGTTAATCTTATGAGTACTACTCATGTTTGGACATATTTTTATGCTGAATAAATTTGATTTGGACCGATCAGGTCTGCACATATTTTTAATTTGTATTTATTTACATGATGATTAATACGCACAGTAATTCCCACTAATGTTATGTGTGGTTGATTGGACATTACACGCTAAACCAATTATATATTATTTGTGAATTGTATTATAATAATTTGTGTCGCTTGAAGAACTTGATTACGACGCACACATTGGTGAGATCGCTGAAGAATGCAGAGTCACGACGACACTCGAAATTTTAACATAAGAAATCCGATCTCTAACTCTGGTAGTCACTGGCTGTGGTTGCTGAAGAATTTAGGACCCGATGCCACTCCGGTACTAACTGGCTGTGTTTGCTGGAGAATTTAGGACCCGATGCCACTCCGGTACTCACTGGCTGTGTTTGCTGAAGAATTTAGGCCCCGATGCCACTCCGGTACTCACTGGCTGTGGTTGCTGAAGAATTTAGAACCCGATGCCACTCCGGTACTCACTGGCTGTGGTTGCTGAAGAATTTAGGACCCGATGCCACTCCGGTACTCACTGGCTGTGGTTGCTGAAGAATTTAGGACCCGATGCCACTCCGGTACTCACTGGCTGTGGTTGCTGAAGAATTTAGAACCCGATGCCACTCCGGTACTCACTGGCTGTGGTTGCTGAAGAATTTAGGACCCGATGCCACTCAGATACTCACTGGCTGTGGTTGCTGAAGAATTTAGGACCCGATGCCACTCCGGTACTCACTGGCTGTGGTTGCTGAAGAATTTAGGACCCGATGCCACTCCGGTACTCACTGGCTGTGGTTGCTGAAGAATTTAGGACCCGATGCCACTCCGGTACTCACTGGCTGTGGTTGCTGAAGAATTTAGGACCCGATGCCACTCTGGTACTCACTGGCTGTGGTTGCTGAAGAATTTAGGACCCGATGCCACTCCGGTACTCACTGGCTGTGGTTGCTGAAGAATTTAGGACCCGATGCCACTCAGATACTCACTGGCTGTGGTTGCTGAAGAATTTAGGACCCGATGCCACTCCGGTACTCACTGGCTGTCGTTGCTTGGTGTTAAATGAGTTTATGTTACAATGTCTCAGGTTTTACGTGTGTGCATTTGATTACAGTTTTACGAAATTAATGGTTTAATTTTGAATTTAAAATTACGTGACAAATTTTTACTATTGGTTGTCATGGTTTTAAATTTGATTTTAATTCTTGACTAAACTACATCTTTACTATTGGTTGTCATGGTTTTAAATTTGATTTTGATTCTTGACTAAACTACATCAATGAACTGACACATACATTACCCCTCTAAAAGTTAACAAACACAGTACACCCATTGAATATAGCTATTTACATCCTAAAAGCTTATTAATTACTTTCACTTACTAAATGTTTAAATATTTTAGGCGGGGAAGGATGCACTCCCTAATGGTTAGTGTCAAACCATTAGGATTACATTGAAGGAATCAATCATATTTGTATGGTTTTACTAATTAATATAATAGCCTGATTAATATAATATTCTGTGGCCAAAAATAGGGTTTTCAGTTAGGGAAAGGTGATGGAACTAGTTACAACGAACAGGTTCCACTCGCGAAACCAGTTCCACCCTAAGCGTCGCCGTTATGGAGCGGTGCCGGTAACCGTTTACCGGTTGTACGTCACCGTAGTAAGTGGTCGGTGGTTGCCGGGAGATAACTCCTCGGGTTTATGATGGTGTTCATCCGGCCTCGACAATGTGAGATCGTGGGTGACAGTGGTACACAGGGCATGGCACACACTCGTTCTTGGAACGGCTAAAATACAGCCATGGCGAGTTTTATGGCCAAGGTTACAACTTAAATATTTTTAAAATCAACAGTAACACATGTAACCATTAAATGTTCATCATTTATTTAAAAAATTCAAGAATCTGAATTCTGTACATTAATTAAATAAATAAAATATGCAATAATACCTGCATTGTACCAAACTCTTTCCCAAGTTAATCTTTTTGAGAATAGGCAAACTCTCTTATTTATTATTGATATTGATCAAACCTGTTATATATTATTATTGGTTGGGAAATTCACTGAATACGCAAGTCTGCTGCAACGGAGGTGTTTATTACAACTATCATTACTTTCAAAAGTAACGATAAAATAAATTGTCGTAAAAAAATGTCGTACCATATTACTTCCTTCTAGGTATGTCAATAATGAACGACGAATTCTAGGACCAACATCCATTGCAGTATCTTGTTGTGCAATGTATTGATGTTTACTCTATAAACACTAATATTAGAATTGACGATGAAAATTAGTGGTTATGACATTCTTATTATTGTTATCTTGCTGTACAATATTATCTGCTGACATTGTGTGATAGGTCTCTTTGTCTAAAGGCATTGTGTTATTTATTTACTTTACAAGAGCGTTGACCGAAGTGGTCGATGCGTTGACATAGATATAACTAATCTCTGGTGGGGGGTGTTAGCAATATTCTTCGAGGCGCAAAAAGTTCAGTTACGGCGATGGTCGGTCGGTGGCATATCCTGTAATCCAGCTACTTGGATATCACGAATTGAGTGGATTTTTATTAGCGATGCTCGGTAAATACAACATTCCCTGTTGTGGATTAACGTCTGGAATATTTATACTAAGTATAAAGTATTTATGTAACGTGTACGCGAAAATTGGCTCCGCATTGGCAGCCATGTTATCAGGCGCGCGCGGAAACTCAGCCCCACATTGATGTAAAAAGACAAAGCGGGTAAAACTGGATATTTCTATGTTCCTGGAAATAGGTGTGTGAGATACCGTCAAGCTTCAACGTCAAAACAAAGTTTTTCCACATGTTTAAGCAAATATGCGGAGTGCGGAGGTAACCTCCAACCAATATGCGCCTGGTGGATGGTTTCAATTAACAGTACTGTCTAAGGAGCATGCATCAGGAGCATCAGTCATCAACAAGACTAAAAGATCGCGTCACAATCATCTTATAATCAAGTCTCATTCATATTTGTGCCTAAAATAACAGAGTAGATGATGCCATTTCTAAAGGTAATGATGACAAAAATATCGATATCTAACATTAGGAATTTTTTATGAGCAGGATTTTACTATGCTTTTACCAGGGTCTTACTGTGCATCCTATAAGCTATCCCATGAAAAGAAAATTCTATTTCAGAGTCATGGGGGATGGATGGATATTGTTTTATCTAAATACGCAATCTGAGTGCAAGTATTGTTTTTGTTTACTCCCAGGCAGGTGGCCGATCTATTTCGATACAGTTTAAGATACCGTTCTATTCTGGAGCCCCTTTAGTACAGAATGCCCTGATAGTGAATGCCTGGACGCCTCAGTACGGTCGGTGTTACGGACTCTCTCTGACATGTGTCCCAAGCCCAAGGCCTGGCAATGTATCCTTCTATTGGTTTTGGTTTTGGTGATTTTAGCAGTTTTTATCACTTTTACTTCTTATAGGTGATTATTTGTATCTATCGCTATAAGTAATAAGACAAATTATAGTGATAAGTTAATTATGGTATTTTGAAATAGTCGTGTGATTTTTGTGTTTATATGTAATTTTTTTTAGTCAGGGACCCAATCTTTCAGGACATTTAACATGAATACATTTTAGTTTGAAGTTTCTGGTTTGATCTACCATAATTTCAAGACAACTGTCTAAATTATAGTCAGGCAGTTGTTATCGGATCCTAGGATGCGATCTCAAATGCAAAATTAGTCGGAAACGAATGACAGAATTAAGAAAACAACAGAAAGTGATGAAGCATTTTGTTTATACTGTATGTTCCAGCTGTTCAAAATTTATTGTTAAAAATTGCTATTTTCACGTAACAATAAACCAAAGAGCAAATAATGAATAGTGACCAAGTGTATCCAAACGCCCATCAATGAGGCAACTTAACGATTATTTATGTTTACTTTTTCCCAGGAGTAGTGGTGGTTCTACCCAAATTTAACCTGTGTCAGTGTTACCTTATTACCTTGTTACCTGAGGTAGTAATAACTACCTTATTACATTTATAAAATGGCAACCTACCAGTCAGGTATTTTACGCCAAGTACGAATGACAAAAATAAGTTTAAGATGGTTTTGAGCGATCTTGTAGTCGTGTTTCTTAGACTGGACTATTAATAGCCTAACATCAAATTGCATCTGAGGGATTTGCGGTTTAACGAAGATCCGAACCAAAATCTTGCCCATGCAATATGAACTTAATTACGAGGATGGTCGTCTTTCTGGATAAACGTTGTACCAATAGTGAGGACGTTAATGCATACCAGATAATATCGCACCCACCTATGACTCATAACTATCCAGAATTCGTGACCTCTAAGTAGCTGAATAGGACAGTATTGCTTGGATGTACGGTAATTATTTTGTTGAAGGCCCGAGGTGACGGAGCCGCTAGAGGTGACGGTGTACGGCCGCGAGTTCCCGGGCTCTCCCGTGCCCTCCGTCATGATGGACCTCTTCCATCGCGGACCTCACGAGCAGATTGCCGCCGAGATCGTGCGCAGCCTCACCCCCCGGACCGTAGGTCGGTAACACGATAGATATTGACCCTGAGTAAATAAAATCTCCTTTTAAATCCTTAAAAATAATTACAATTTTCAAATTTTCTCAAAAACATGTATTAATACATTTTTTAAATGTTCTTTTAAAGTATTTTCTATATTAGGAAACCTCAGAATAAGAACAAAAAAGAATACAGTGGTTTTATACTACCTTTTATCGTCCCAGTTCAAGATAGGTTGTTAAACTTCAACCACGGTTTCAGCACTGGTTGCGCCATGATCACATAGACGGTAGCCATGATCACGGCTATCTTGATAGACTTGAATTGGAACAATAAAAAAGTAATATAATTTAAAATATAATAAAAATCATAAAACCACTATATTTTGTTTCACTGGTTGAGGGGCATACCACAATAATGAGTACAAAAAAAGAATCTTAATTGACCTTCAAACATTAAATACGAGTGTGGATTTGTCAATTATTACTTTATAATGTCATATACACAATAAATTTTTACATTCATAGTAAAATCAACCTGTTACACATAAAAATAAGACAGCTTCACTGCAAAAGTCCTAAGTTAGTTGGAATATTAGAAGTACATAAACTAACCTATAAAACTCAGAACTATCATAGCTTGTTTTGTATTTGGTCAACAAAAAGGTCCTAATTCTGGTTTCTTACAGTATTTTTAAGGCAATAGGGACTTCCAAAAAATGTCAGGGATCAAAGTGGGAGTAGAATAATTAAAAAATATCTTGTGGATAAAAATGGAACACTTATAAAAGTATTTTCCCAAGATAAAAGAGTGAACATTCTTATCAGTCCCAAAAAATAAATCTCCATTGTTCCGTTATCGATGATACATTTATACCCAAATGAGCAAATGTTGTGACTGATATGTTCCCGTATGTTTCTGGTTCTGGAATCAATAAAATATAATATATTTGAGGAGAATATGCCCGTAGTATATAGAATGTATGTGGTTTGTTACGCCATAGGTCCCTTGCATCGTCGCCTCTCTGAGGGTCCCACTCAGGAACACCTCCACCTCCTCATCTTCGACATCCCCAAGGTGCCTCCAGGGGAAGTTCTCCACTCTGCCCAGCTCCGACTCACCCTGGCCTTCTTGGACAGGAACTTGCGTCCAGCCCAAGGTATATTTTTATACTGTTAACTGAAATGGCAGCCTACTTCGAAAGGTACTGGGACCGTGGCGTGTCCTGTAATCTAGCTACTTGGAGGTCACGAATTGTGGATAGTTGAGAGCGATGGCCGGTAGATGTAGTGTCCTAATATGTGGATGAACGTAAAAAATATTGAATACTACGTTAATATGCAAAGACCATCCAATTGTTAATCAATTAGACCAGTTCTTAATTCAGAGGCCGTGATTCGGACTCCACATTAAACTGTAGGTGCCTCAGATATGCCATTGACTGTTGGGCTATTAATTAACAGTTCTCTCTTAAGAAAAAATCAGCCTTACCTTAGTGAGTAACAAGGCTACAAGATCGCGCTAAAATACACTAATTTTTCATTCATACTTGGCTTAATACTTACCTGGGTAGTTCACCATTTCAGTAAACTAACTAGGAAAATAGGGTATTTTAAGCCAAGTATGAATGAGAAATGAGTGTAATCTAAATTGTAATCATAAATTTAATCTCTATTGTACTCTGATGATGAGCTCTCGTATACCTTTCGAATTTTAGAGAACATCACGTTTTCGGTGTTAGGTTTTAAATGTACATCATGTATGTAAAAACTGGAATGGTAGAGGTGACGGTGTTAACTTTATTCTTACAGAGTTAATGTGACCGCTGAAGTGTGATCCCCTTTCTCATCTACCAGTAATTAAATCATCTAGCGATGTCCCGAGTTCTCGTCAACGCTTTAGATTTCATATTAAAATGTTCTTTGCTCTTTTAGATTCAAAGGAAAAATTAAATTATAGTTCGGATCCTACGTTAAATAGGTATGTTCCTTAGATGTCATTTGCTGTTAAGCAATTAATTAGACAAGACTACAAGATCGTGCCACAGTCATCCTACACTCATGAGGAATGCCTCTTAATATTTGGCCACAAATACCTACCTACCTGGGTTGTTCACTATTTCAGTAAAAAGTATGAAAGTTGTTTCTCCTTTTGGTTACTTAGTTAATCCTCCAATTATAGGAAGCCTAATAGTAGAAAAACTTATTTAAAGTTATTTTTGTGAAAAAATGTCTATGACTACTGAACAGTGAACACATACAGTGAAAATTTCATTTTGATACCAGTTAGGCTCCCAATTTCTCAAAGGTAATTTGTTATATTGTAGATATAGTTTGAAATATACCGTAGTTGTAGTAATTAAATGTTTGATTGATTTTTTCTGTAATCTTAAGTTTTGGCGTTGCACACTGGTAAGAGATCTACGAGGTTATATCTGAGAGTTAAATTTCTTTCAATATACAGTAGGCCTATGTATTTTTTCAACACCTTAATGTCGTTGAACAACTCGATGTACCAAACAGATCTGCTACAGATACTATAAAACTACAACATATCAGGTGTGAAAAATAAACTAAAAGTGGCAGTATTTTTCATTTTCAAGAGTTTGAGATGGATATGTCTTAGATCTTGGGGATGGGGTTACAGGCAAATCCTCCGTACTTAAGTTTGAAACGGAAGTGACATCATATGGTTGGTGACGTAATATGATAATATTATAAAGAAGAGGTGGTTTCTGTATGTTTGTGGGTTTGTGTGTTTGTGTGTTTGTGGGTTTGTTGTGGCAAGTGAACGCAAAAAATACAGAACCAAACAGTTTGAAATTTTACACAAAGACAGATCTTAAACTCATGCAACACATAGGCATACTCATCTAAACTCTCTGAACGCTGTAACGTCCTAACAATGTTTACATTTTTAGAAAATGAAAACATAAAATTACTGACTTAACATGTGAACACAAATAATATACGGACAGAGGTTTTACAGTTTTTATGTCAACATCCGTTTACTTTACATTTTGACAGTTCGGTAAAAATAAATAAAGTTGATTTTACACATAAACTGCTAATCTAAATTAGTGAATTATTAGTGCGAAATAGTGGAATGGTAGATTTTTAAATTTCTTCGCCGATGCCTGCCTCATTACGTAATGCCCCATCCCAAAATTTGACATATGTCTTTGTCATGTTAGATATATACTTATACGTGTTTTGTCATTTTGTAAACAATGAATTAATTATCACTAGGATTTTCATTTTTATAATAGGCAATACATACTAAGACCTTTATACGACACTTGCATGGTGATTGTAGCTCCACCGCTCCAAAACAATTTCACAAAATTAGTGTAAATTATATAAGATAACTTTGTATACCTACCTAACTTACCCGTGCGAAAACAACTTTCTTAAGTTATAATAAATTTAGGGGCACAGAAAACATTTCATTTGATCATATCCATGATCTAAGCTATTTCCCAATTTTTTATTCGAAACTATAAGTGAAAAACTCAAGTTAGTACCATTGAAATATGTTACACGTCATAGGCATCTTATCACTTTACTGATACTGAACTGTTATCTAACACAAAACAAGATAATCAAGCTTAAACAGGACGATAACTTTGGATAAACAATAGGATAAATACCAGTTTACTTTTAAACATAACTAGAATTGCATATTTTTGGTCAAACAATAAATAGCTAGCGTTTTGCAAAATGGTTTTAATTTGTCCAGTTACATTTACACTTCTTTTATTCCTATAGGGTACGTGGAGGAGTGCATTTTCTGGGGAAGCCCCTCGCAACTGTGTTACGCTGTCATGTCATTGACATATGTAGGGTAGGCCCGTGCAGCGCGACCCCTCTCTCTCATGAAGCCCCACACGCACGGTCCGCTCTCGTGTGGTTCCGATTGCTTAGTATAAGCCTCAATACGTTTCACTTGTGTTTACTTTTTATTGGCATTTGTATACCCAACACCTACAATTAACGTGTCACAAAATCGGTGATATTTTAAGTTAAAATAAATTTAAAACTATAAGGTATTTTTTATCTTCCTTTGGCCTATTCACCTTTGTCACAAACAAACTTTTGATTTCGTAAACTATTTATTTATTTAAAGTTTAATATGTACCTTTGGTCTGAGGGTAACCGGTACGATCCCGGACCCAGTCACTACAAAACAATTGGGTATCTAATTACGATTAATTCATCATCAAAGTTTGCTTCTCGTCAGCAAGGCAGGTGATATTGCTAAATGGATGTTTCGCTGCACTGATCCCCATTGAAATTCTCATTTTAAAGTATTTTTCGGCCCAGTCCACCACAAAATGCACCTTACGTGTGTTCCTGTTAGACGTGGATGTCACGGTGAACGTGTACTGGGACTCCACCGCCGCCATCCTGACCCAGAGGATGGTAGCCTTGTCAGAGCAGAGGGTCGTCCTAGATTGTTCGACTCTCCTGGAAACCTTCCATAGACAGCACAACTCTCTCGGTAAGTTACTGTCTAGTGGGTCATGTTAAAATGACAGCCTTGTTATTTCTTATTGTAATTGTATCAACTCAAGGATTTTGAATTTTTCATTTCTTTTCCAGGTGTTTTTTTACAATCAGAAATACCTATTTAAATTTATTAAGCCTTAAGGCTCAGTAAATTTGACATGGATATGTCTTAGCTCTGGGGGGCTGTTGGTGGTTTTTAAGATGGAAAACATGTAACACGTTTCCATAGAAACTACCAGAACTGTATTGAATTTTAAATATAAAATAACAAGAACAGCTGTTTAGATGAACTTATATCATTCCCTTTAGACATATCCATGATCTAACCTATTTCCCACAGGGAAGTAAATACAACTTTTTTCTCTGTTTTGTCAATGGTAGACTTAGCGTCAGCTATGCAGCATGGAATTTCACTAGTTTTTCATATGAAATTCCCATCTAAACGTTGTGGCCATCCCGGGGATCGAATCCGTCACCTCTTGTACCGAAGTCCAAGACGCTAACCGTTAGGCTAGCAGATACCCAATTGTAACACGTTAGAACCTTAAATCTCATATTAAGGGAAGTATAATAATATTTGGCAGCGTTTTATTTCCGGTTGAGTCGGTTAATGATAAAGTTTGATCACAATATTTCAAATAATAATTTTAAATTTTGTAATAAACTGCTTATTAGGAATGTTTGCTGATTCTCCGAAATAATGGCATTGAGGATGAGTAAGTAGTATTACTGTCACGAGAGTAAAACACCGTGAATCAGACTTTTCAGCATACATTCCAATTTGTTTACAACCTCGAAAAGATTCCTTCTTAACTGTATGCTTTGACTGAAAACCTAAATATTTAATCTTAATTTTACGATTTTATTAATGAATCATAATTTATAAATACTAATCATTTTTAAATCACTAATGCTAAGTTCCCTTCAGGTGGCGAGTTGGAGCTGGTGGTTGGAGTGACAGACTCTTCCGGGCAGAATGTTCATCCGCTCATATCCGGGGACCACGTTGACAAACTTCCCCTACTGCTGCTGCTGTACAGCCCTACAGATGGTTCCCTCTCGGAGACGGGAAACGATACGGTAGGCATATAGACTGTAGGCCTACACAGTGACTTCCACTAGCTTTGTACACCAGTGCTTGTTACTTCCCATCATGATCTTATTTACTGCGCCCTTAAATCATCAACTACAGAAATTTCCGCAATTTTAATGAAATCAAATTTTTATCTGATGTCTATTCGACGCTGTGGGGCTCCATACAATCATCATTGACTGACTACAGAGTCAGTCAATTATATGGTAAATTCTCTGAATAGCACAATTTTGAATCTTTACGATAAGCACGCACCGATTATAACACATTATAGAATCAACAAAAAGCATCCGGTCCCCTGGATTTCGAACGAAATCCTCGGGTGGATGACTCGTCGCGACTCTGTTTATCGTAGGGCAAAGAGGTCTAGAGATCCTTTGCTTATAACACAATATCACCAGTTAAACAGCAACTTCGTAATTCCAGACTTCTTTACATTCACAGTTTGTTTTCCGACAGAAAGCCATCATCCACTCTTTGGCGTATGATATAAAGTTTTGGCATCGGTAAGCAAGAAAACTCTCTTCCAATATTTTTGGCATTAAATGATTTAAACGACTACTTTCTTTCAATTTCTTCTTCTATCGATATTTTAGCCATCCAAAATCATTTAACTGAGCTTAATTTTCAAAGTAGTTTTATTAACGAACACTCTCAGTTTAATGTTAGACCAATTTTTGCAAATAGATGTTCTGAGGGCCATCGGACTCATTACGTCAAAAGCTACGGGATCTGACAAAATTTCAATATCTTTAATCAAACAAATTATTTATGCTCTTATTCCCACATTGACTTTTATTTTCAATTCTTCGTTAAAAACTGTATTTTCCCAGAAAAATGGAAGTTTTCCCTTGTTCGTCCCCTAAATAAGATCTCATCCCCGACTTGCCCACAAGAAATCTGACGTGCGTTAGGCCTGAATGTAGCGGGAAAAGGACGATTGTGTGAGTGCGTGTTATTAATATTATAGTTTTTGTTAATATTCTAATTTCTATTTTTATAGAGTTTATAAATAATGTTTTGTTTTATTTTACTTTGAAGTTAATATTATTAGCGAATTTCCCATAGGGAAGAAGCTATTACCGTAGGTCTCATGGAGTATAACATTAGCGGGACCATGTTATTTTTTCTTCTTTAGGTGCCTAGAGAAGAAAAACAATAGTCGTTAAAATTTATATATATATATATATGTGTGTGTGTGTGTGTGTGTGTGTGTGTGTGTGTGTGTGTGTGTGTGTGTGTGTGAACACGATAACTCTCGTAAAAATGGTCCGTAACGAACACTCTCAGTTTAATGTTAGACCAATTTTTGCAAATAGATGTTCTGAGGGCCATCGGACTCATTACGTCAAAAGCTACGGGATCTGACAAAATTTCAATATCTTTAATCAAACAAATTATTTATGCTCTTATTCCCACATTGACTTTTATTTTCAATTCTTCGTTAAAAACTGTATTTTCCCAGAAAAATGGAAGTTTTCCCTTGTTCGTCCCCTAAATAAGATCTCATCCCCGACTTGCCCACAAGAAATCTGAAGTGCGTTAGGCCTGAATGTAGCGGGAAAAGGACGATTGTGTGAGTGCGTGTTATTAATATTATAGTTTTTGTTAATATTCTAATTTCTATTTTTATAGAGTTTATAAATAATGTTTTGTTTTATTTTACTTTGAAGTTAATATGATTATTTTAGCAAATTTCCCTTAGGGAATAAGCTATTACCGTAGGTCTCATGGTAAAACTTAAGCCCGGGACCATGTTATTTTTTCTTCTTTAGGTGCCTAGAGAAGAAAAACAATAGTCGTCAAAATTTATATATATATATATATATATATATATATATATATATATATATATATGTGTGTGTGTGTGTGTGTGTGTGTGTGTGTGTGTGTGTGTCTGTGAACACGATAACTCTCGTAAAAATGGTCCGATCGAGACCCAATTTGGTAGAAACGTGTATTCCTGTATTTTCTCGGACGAGTTCGTAAACCAGACATATCGGTCAATGGGAATGGGTAGTTTGGGGGGGTTTTGTACCCCGAAAATGTTTTTTTTTGCATTTTTCATATGTAATTTGAAAATTTTTTAGATTTTATCTTTCACCATTAAAATCAACTTAAAAAACTACACAATTAAGTTCCTTAAAGTTTTTCTCTATCTCCATCGGTTACCGAGATATAAAAAAATCTAAACACAGTACGGTACGTTGTATTTTGGGGCTCCAATGTTAGTTAATCTTATGGAGGATAAGGAAAAATTAATATTTCACTTATTAACCAATATTTTAGATAAAACTTTATATTTAGCTTCATGTGGTTGAGGTTCATCCATTTATGCTTAAAAATCATAGTTTATGTTTTTATCATGGCAGCAAACCTGCATACTCTTTTCCCATGTTAATCATATGGAGAATAGGCAAACACCTTTATTCATGGACAGATGCTGATGAAAGTTGGTATGAATGTTAAAAATAAACATTTTTGATGGTATAAATGCCTTTTCTCAGTGTTCCTCACAGCAGCAAACCTGCACACTCCTTTCCATGTTAATCTTATGGAGAATAGGCAAATAATTCTCATGTTTATCGACAGATTTTGACCAAACTTGTCATATATTATTATTATGATTATATTATTGATTTGGAAATTCGATGAGTACGCAGATCTGCTGCGACGGGGGTATTTTTATTTTCATTGTTATTATTTTTTTCATTAGTGTTTTTACTATTGTAATTGAGGTTAATTGTAAGAGAGGACCATGTGGTCCTAAATTCACCTCACAATAAATAAGTATTTTTCATTCATTTCATTCATACAAAGTGACTGAGAGTAGGCATAGAGGGTGTACTCAGTGATTGACTGTAGCCATAGAGAATGTGCATAGTGACTGACATTAGGCATAGAGGATGTACACAGTGACTGGACAATAGGTATGGAGAATGTACTCAGTGACTGGTGGTAGGCAGAGATAATTAATTATTGCAGCTATTATGACGTTAATGTTACAGCATCCGTTACAGCATAGACGGTGGTTAGAGTATAGGGGTTCCAATTCATTGTTGGCCAAATATTAATTGAGTGGTTTGGTCCTGCGTCACTAAAAGCTTATACTCTTTGCCTACATTGAGGTAGCCGCTATGAGCTTTATGTATTGACTACGCCAATATTAAGAAACCATTCGATTAATGTTCTACCGAGAAAACATGGAAAGTGTTAAATCACCAATCAATCGCCAAATAAGTATTATACTATTTAATCAATATCATACTCAAATTCTAAGTTAAAAAGGTTTATGTCTACATTGCATTAGTATGTCTACAACATAACACTTAAACAATACTGAAAACATAACAACTGATCTGTAATCTAACACAAATCAAGATAAATAAGGTTAAATAAGATAATCATTCTGAATAAACTTGGCATAAATCACAGAAATAAAACCCCCTTTGTCTCATCAATGCCAATGAGTAAAAGTTAGAAAAAGGGTATTAGATATTTCTCGTATATCCCGAAAAAAAACCTCGTAACCAAAGTGGGATTTTTAGACGCTGCAGAGATCTCGTCGCAGGAAGCGAGACATTTCAAGCGAGGAGTACGAGGAGGAGACCAACAGGATCTGGTCCGGGACTCCAGCCAGGACCAAGGACAGGAAGACGAGGAACCTCTGCAGGCGCAAACCGATGTACGTGGAGTTCGCTGACATACATTATGACACCTGGATCGTGGCTCCCAGTGGGTACGAGGTCGGTTCTTCTTCTCTACGGCGATAATACTCATTTATAGGTTCTATTTAGAATGGTAGGTTACGCAAAGACTTATTTTCTTCATTGATATGCGTAGTAAATATGATGAAGAAAGTTTGAAAACAATTTCTTAATCTCTTAAACTGTACCCAGAGTTTTTTTGTTCATTGGGCTATAATGATTCTGGCAAATGAATCAGCTGATCTTTGTCAGTAACAAAACGGGAATGTTTTTAGTTCCTCCAAACAGCTGTTCACATGACGTCACCTCCGTTAAAATTTTCGCTGGATGCGAATTGCTTACATCCCCCCCTCCACCCAGAATTGATAAAATCCAATTCCAGTGGTCAATAATTATTGAATCGTTAAATAGAGTAGTTATACTAAACGGTTGATTACTGCCGTGAACAATAAATAATATTAACATTGTGCATGGCTCTGATGAAAGGAGTTTAGTTAACCTTAAGGAGTGAAAGAATTTAATAGTTGTAGATTCAATACCTCCGTCCTCAAATGTTTATACAATACCTTTAAAATATTGATATTAAAGGTTCCCTTAGCGTCTAGCATTATTTAGTATTTTTGCAACCTCAAAGATAGTCAAATCGTTTTCATACCTATTTGATTTCCTTTCCCATATGCTCCTAAGCTCCTAATGGAGAAGGGAGGTTATTTTGAGCAATCTCTTCATGCTCTTGACCAAACGTGATATATTCTCCAGGCGTACCAGTGCGTTGGCAAATGCGTCTACCCTCTGAGCGACCATCTTTCGCCCACCAAGCACGCCATCATCCAGACCTTGCTGCACAGTCTACAGCCTGCCAAGACCCTGAGGTCCTGCTGCGTCCCCACCAGGCTAGACTCCATCTCCATCCTCTACCTCGACCAGGGAGTCCTCACGTACCGCCTCAGCTACAAGGAAATGGTCGTTGCCGAGTGCGGCTGCCGATAATCCTTTAGTTTTAGTTCGGCAAAGAATAGTATGCCATTCGTCCCTAGAGAGTATGTGCGAGAACATACCTGATATACATGAATGTACCTGATACGATACAGGGGAGGTTGAAAACCCCATGTTGAGCTGATCATGACCTTAGTATGTAGAAAACAAGCATTGGTATGTCTAAATATTATAGGGAATTATTAATACCCCTTGGACTGGGACGGTGGCGTTTCCTGTAATCCAGCTACTTAGTGGTCGCGAATGATGGACAGTTATGAGCAATGGTGTGTGTTTATAGTGTTCTCTTGTGTTGATAACGTCCGCGTTAATTGCGTTCATTCGCAAAGGACATCTTCATAATTAGACCAGTTCTTAACTAAAAAGCAAAATTGTCGTTCAGATCCCACGTTAAACTGTAGGCCCCTTAATTACCATTGGCTGTAGCTATTACAATTACCTTTTGAATTGGTGACCTATCCAAGTAGATATGAATGAGAAATAAGAGTGAGATGATTAAGACGCGATCTTATAGTCTTTGTTACAGACTAAGGCTGACGTGTTCCTGATAAAGGTCTGTTAATTCATAGCCCAACAGCCGATGGTATATAAGGGACCTAAAATTTAACGTGGGATCCGAACCACTTGACTTTTGCCTCTGAATTTACGAACTGGTATAATAATTATGAGGATGGTCTTTGCGGAAGAACAAAGGGTTCAATGTGCGAACTAGTACGCGGACCGTATAATCACACCAGGGAATGTCACATTCATGCACCGTCCACCGCTCATAACCATCTAGAATTCGAGACCTACGAATTGTCGAATTACAGGACACATCACAACTATTAATTAACAGTCCTGTCCATGGGCGGAGTTAAGGGGGGCATTGGGGCAATGTCCCCCCAGCCCTCTTGAAAGTTTTTGTACTGTTATTACCAATCTTAACAGTTCTATTATAATTTTTTTTACACATATATTTTGATGAGTTGTTGTTGTGGTTTTAGGTCTGTTGTGGTATTAGTTTTAAGAACTCAATGTTTATTTTTCTCTATTTTTAGCCTATATTAGAACAAAAAGTAGGAAATTAACCCCGTATCCCCCAACTTGTAACCTCTAACTCCGCTCATGGTCCTGTCATATGAATTTGCTAGCCTTAGCCAGTAACAAGACTACAAGATCCCGCCACAGTAATCTTAAGACTCATTTCTCAATCGTGCTTGCCTTAAAATATCCACCTTAGGTCACCATTTCAGGTAGATAATAATGTATCCACCAGGAACACTTATTTTCACGTATCTTCTGAACGTAGTTTCTGGTTTGTTATCCCAGTCCCGCTGTGCCGAATAAATTATGCCTTGTCTATGACGAAAGAGTATTATCATTATACGATCATAGATTCGTCCGTTGTTTTGGACAACAACAAATGAACTGAACATGCACAGTGAAATACTTTTGGTAAGTATATAATATTGGATGTTCAGAAGATAATCGTATCTGACGTTTGGCCGACTTCATCAGTACGTTAAATGTACCGAGAACACGTCATAAAACTCGTTTGGACACTCAAATATCTCTGTGTAGCATCAGAGAGGATCGGATTATAATGATTTTAGTATACGTTCATCTATGGTAGCATGTCCTATCTGGGGCTTCGAAGTGTATCAACAATGAAAAATAATTCATTATGGCAAGTATTTATTCAAGTGGTTTGGGGAAGCCCAGTAACTTCTGAGGAGAAACAAATGTCAGGTGGGAAGGGTAATATTTTAAAGCCTTCATTGAAAATTAGATTCAAAATGTTTCTAAATCCACCTGCAGAAATGCGTTTGAAACTATTTACAGGCTGTAAAAATTTGAAAACTGATATTAATTAAGAACGTAAAATTAATTCTATAACATAGTTTCACACGTTATTAACACATGTTTATCATCAAATCATGCCAGACAGTTTGTTAATCACTTTGTACAAATATTTCATATCAGTTTTTTAAAATTAATTATAGACTACTGAATTGTATATCATTAAAGTTACTTGTTACTAAGAATAATCAAGTATATTTATACACTTAACAGTGGCTATGAGTAAAAGCTAAAAAGGTATGACTCAACTTTAATGAATTTGTTTATTCTTACAATCTTACGGAGCAATGTGTATGATTTGCACATTCCTCCCAATCTTATCTAAGGCATGCCAACAACGAACGCTTCTCCGATAGCTTACGTGGGATAGCTGTTGTACCTTACTGTGAATATTTTTAATCTATGCATAACTACATACATTATAATGTATGTTAAAGAATATACTAAAACGAACCGTGTAGTGTCAACTATACTGAACGGTTTAATTTATCCAAAACGAAATTTGTAAAATATAGTTAAACAATCAGTGAATATGCAAACATCGTTTAATTTATTTTGAAATATACTATATACACATTATTCATGTTATTTATGTTGGTCTTTCTTCCATTAGTTATCCATAGTAATAGTGCCAGCCCTAGGATGGAACGAGTATGTAAAGGTAAGTAACCTAAGTGAACTTACCAGACGTAAACAAACGTCATTACTGACTTTTTTGTGTGTCAAAAGTTGAATACTGTCTAAAAAGTTATACTAGAAATTTGAATACTGTGCTACGCATACGTAAAATACAATTTGGATTCAATGCAATTTCTCCTCCTTACTTTTGCCTATGTATGCGTATAGACTAATTTACAAATAATAATATCTTCCGATAATTACAAGATACAACAAATGAATCATATCATTAGACGGAAATGATAAGGTCATCACTAAAATTTAATCAAGGTAATATTCGTAATACTTTAGTGGCAACACTGTGACAGCAGTGTTCCAGGTGGAGGGAAATTTCCCTACAGTGAAATTAACAGTGAATGTTTCATCATAGATGAACGGATAGAATCCGCTCATCTATGATTGTATTCGCCTTTAACTATATTGGTATAAAATGTTAGGTTTTTCGTTTCTTTGGTAAATCATACGAGCAAATTTAAAATAATGTTGCATGACCACTGGACTTCTAATTAATTTACTTATGGGTTATGAAGACTATGAAATTAGACCAAAAACGTTGGACTGAGAGAATCCCCTCCCATACCTACCGAAACAGCGTTAGTTTGATCATATATCATAGTCATAATACACGTGAGGACGACCTATATCGTCATGGTAAGCATTGAATACGATTTATTTTACCTCTGCTCTACCGATGTGGACTCAATATTAAAACTAGAGGATTTTACTACAATTTATCTCCATTTAGCAAAATTTACCTCCAACTTAGTTGGCGTTTGTGTCGCGATACAACATGACAGACAGTGTGAGGTACATAAATCTACACCTGCCGAATGGAGGTACAAAAGGTTGTCAGTCCTCAGAATAGCATGGGCCTTCGACCTTTTCTATTTTTAGTTTTGTGTTATGGTTTGAAGAATAGGTTATAGAGAATAATCTATTTCTCAATTTACTGAGTAGGAAGTTTCATTTTTAGATCTGGAGATGATGGTCACACTGAGGAACATAAGGTATGTCGTGAGTAGTGGAGGACCGTGTCTCCAGGTGTGGGGATTTTCCCTACATTGGGGACTTTTAGCCCTAAAAATTAAATATGAGGAATTATGTGAGGATTTAGTTTTTGTGAGGGAAAGGGGGGAATTTTCATGTTTGTATTAAAAATTAATACAAACTAACCATTTGAATAATAAACATGTGATTGTCTCAGCCAATTAAGGTTTATGAAAATTATTTATATTTACAGACTCAGAAATTTATTATTCAATAAAAAAGAAAACTATTTAATAATTATTATTGTAGTATAATTACTATTTATTATTCATCTTGATGACAAGTCGTGTCACGTCACGTGTGATTTATACAAACAATGTTTGTATACATTTCTAAAAGTTTATGTGTTAGTTAAGGAGCTATTAGTGATGAGTGAAAGTAAGTCTGACAGAGAGGTTGGAAGAATCTCAAACTCAAAAACACCAGAAATCCAAAGCATCTTAAGTCTTTGATAAATGTAGAAAAGAATGGGAGAAAACGACAAATTTAAAATCTGGTTATGTTTCAGTAAACAGGAGTTTTTTATACTGTAAAATATGCGGCGATAACAATAAGGTCAGGTTATCTGCTGTTAAAATATTTAGTCAAACGAAAAAGCATACATACTGTATATGATTATTAATTTTTGTGTGACTATAAATAAATGATATCTATTATATTACACGTGTATGCGTGTGTACGCACATTGGGAATTATAGAAAAAACTATGGCTGCCAGTGGGAATGTTGGGCTTGCGAACGGTGGGGATTTGAGGGGAATTTTAGTAGTGTCAAGTGGGAAAATTAGTTTTTTGACCTGGAGACACTGGGAGGACTGGAGAAGTGGGAGCTGTTCTGGTGTTGTTGATATATCGTCTGTATCTTTATTTTTTAATCTGTATTATGTCGGTGTCCTTCAATACCCAGTGTTCAACTTTTGACATTTTGTCCGCCGCCGGTTGTGCTGGTTCGAAATATTGTGTAAATATGGAAGATTATTAGAAAATGCCCTATGCAAAATTGTAAAAAATAAGTTTCGCATCAAAATGTATTTTCGTAGCGTATACGCTAAAGCAACTTTTATAGGTCTTAGTGTTATTGTTGGTAAGTAAACCTCATGACTACCTGCATTTATACTATCCTTGAGATGTTTTCACGGATCCTGAGGCTCAAATAAGGTTTTTGGTAACTTTCCTATGTACCTACTGAATTTTTCAAGGTGGGTTATTTACATTTTCCTTTAGGAGCAGGAATTTCCTCAACTTGCATTATAAACATTTTTGAACCTTGGCATGTAGTCCTGGGCCTACTACTTAAAAACTATTGTAGTATGATAATTGACGAACCACTTACCACTCATATAAATATAAAAACTGTAAACTACTGGCCTTTGTTGGTTAGTTTTTGTTCATCATATTATTGAATTAAAAGAAATTATTACGAATTAAAAGAAATTTGAAACATATTTGCATCCATTTTAATAATTTTTCCATAACCATATGAAAATTAATATGTTATTTTTTCTGTTTCAAACAGCTCTTTCGTCTAAATTTCTAAAGTCTAAATTTTTTAGTTACTAGTTTTAAGGCATCGGGTGGACCAATGCCTATAGATGTCAAATGAGGATACTCAACCTTACATAAACCCTCCATGGTCATGATACTCTATATAATACTAATGTTACTATAATAATAAAAATGATTGTAGATAATTAAGTTACTCTGAAAACCCCCACCATATATCCTATGCAAACACATTTTAAAACAACATATAAAAATCTTTAAAACTCATAATGGCGTTATGTTGGTTATTAAATATTAAATATCTATTATTGGACTTTTCCAACGCGTCTGTGCTTTTAACTACACAACATTTCTGGAGGCGGAGAAACTCTGTAGGTCTAGTGCTTCAGCTCGCGTTTTCAGTGCACGCTATCTTGTTTTGCCCCGTTCGTTCGGAGACCGAGTGTTGTAATTATCTGTTGCGTTATCAATATAGTTTTTGTATTGTGCATGATGGATATGTACAGCAGAGTCCTGGTAATCCTAATTCCGTGTTCCGACTCGACCAGTACTGACTCAGATTAAGTGGATGTGTTAAACAGTATTTAAAATATATTTGTATTTTTTAACATTCTAATGTTTATTTAATATATATCACTACGGAAACACAACGTTCTTTTGTTAATTTCTCTTTAAAATCATAATAAAACCCAAAAATGATTTTTTCCAATTGAATTTTTTATATATATATCCAAATCATAGTTTTTCTGCAGATAAAACTTTAAAAATAGTTTAGTGTATTTCTTTATTTAACTCTAGAAGTGGCAAGCTTTTTATTTCTAACTGTAACATAAAAATAATTACTATTATCTTCTAGAAACAGGGGTGGCTCCAGTACCTATTCTCGGTGGGGGCACGAGGGAGTGGCGTTTGGGGTACTTACCCCTCCTATCCAAAAATTGTAAAAAATATTTGCATGTAGGTACTGCATTGAATTTTCCCGCTATAACTAATGCATGATTTTTAGAGACGTTGAAGGCAAATTAAAGGGTAGACAAGAATATCATTACTTTATTTTATAAACCATTGAAACTTACTTGAGATATAAGGTTATGAGGTATTAACAACCACCCGTTATTAGGGTATGAACGTGAATACTTTTGTTAACAAGATGAAAAAATATATATTTCATGTTATTTACAACATTTGAAACAATGCCGAATATATATATAGAGAATATTTAAACTGTTTTAAACATTATTGTCACATCAGTTGTTGCAATCAATTGTTTTTAACTTCTGAAAATGTTTATTTTCGAAATATTATAACTAAAAAAATAATCACTAGAGTCTTGGGAGGAGCAATTACCCCTACTGCCCCTCCCTTGGAGCCACCCCTATCTTGAAATACTTACTAATCATAAACAAAAAAAGCATAAAACATGCCCCCCCCCTTATAACCACTAACCATAAAAGCAAAACAGGTGTCCACTGCAATCCCAATTAAGCCTGCAAATACTGTCAACTTCCACCCAAGCCGGTCACCATTTATATAAGGTGGGCCCCCCACTCCGCTATACAACACATTTGCAAGCCAAATTGGGATGCTCATGGTCGGGATTCGAACCCTAGCACCGAATGGATAATGTTACGCTCCTCAGCACAGCGCTTTACCCAGTTCAGCCACCAATGCATAGGAGTAGACACAATTCTACCTAATCAACCTCTTTCAACCTAATCTACAAAGGGCATAAAGAATACCCACAGGACATATTAAATAACCATATAAACATGAACAAATTTGAAAAAATCACACTATTTAATAAAGCACAACCCACTAGTCTGTCCAAAGTTAACATATGATACAAATCATATCTTATCAACTTAACATTGTAAACACATTTGATAAAAATATTAATTTAAAATAGGTTAGGTAAACGTGGTTTGAAAAAGGGCATAAATGCCGAAACTTGTTGTCAATAAAGAAAGAAAAAAGGGTACTAATTAATTGGTGTATTATTTATTATATATATATTGTTTTATTATAAACACACGTTGAAATTTAAATGCAGATACAAGGAACACATACAGGCAGTTAAATCAAACAACCCAAAAATCAACATTTGCAGAATACATACTTAAAACTCAACAAGAATCAAAAACATTTAAAGGCAACATTAAAAAATATCTCCAAAAAAGGAGAAAAGATGAGTGTATTGGATTAATTTGAAGTATATTCACACCACAAACATGAACCAGAAAACATATTGAACATAATAGGCTACAATTAGATAAAATCAACCCCATATTCGAAAAATTTGAAGACTTGAAGAAACTATATACATATATTTTCTATTACACTACATGACAACTCCAACACATGTTTTTTAAACCAAAAATTAAATTGAGTATGTAATTTGATTTAGAAGGTACATTTTTGTATAATCTTGAAAATGGGATAACACCCAAACATATAAGGCCTAGTGTTACTATAGTAAAATTAAATAATGCAAGGGTCCTATGGTCTTAATTTACAATATAAAATTCTTAACGACTATTGTTTTTGGCCTCTGGGCACCTAAAATAAAAAAAATAGTCCCGAGCTTAAGTTTGCCATGAGACCTACGGTAAGAGCTTCTTCCCTACAGGAAATTCGCTAATAAAAATAAATAAATAAGAATTTTTTTAAAGTAGCAATTCCCCTTAAACTGTTTTAAAATATTTAAATAATGTAGCTTTTCATACTCCAACCAAACATTCATGAGCTCTTAATTTGATGAATTGACTTTACTGCCATTAAAGTATTCTTAAGTAAAGAGATCTGGCAAATAAATGGCTATTGACTAAGATTATATGATGTGCTGTGTTATATTGCCAGAGTGAGAAATATTTAGTGCCTTGACACAATTATTCATAATGATGATCATGATGAGAACGGTGATTATATTTATGGCTTACCACAGATCTTCATGGTCGATATCCATATAACCCATATTTTTAAGAATTTAGAATGCCTTAATTTTTTGCTACCTTTGTTCGAAGTTTGACAATCTGTTGTCACTACATAACATCATTTAGACTAATAATAAATACATTATAAAGATAAGTAATTTGATAGTTATACACTTTTTTGTTAAAAAATACTTTAATGTTTTCTAAAAAAATATTTAACTTTGACACAGGAACGTGTCAAACTTATTTGTTAAAATATTAATACGGTGTGAAACAGATATTTTTCAGTATTTGTCCTATAATCTAACAAAATATTAATCCAGATCACTTAATATGAGTTTGAAAATCAACAATAAAATAACACTATGAAGTTTGCATAACTTATGTGCCAAACTGCCCTCTTGAAATAACTCTAGCTGATGGTACTTCCATTGACAAATACATTTTGTGTAGCAATTAATTTACAATTAAAGAAAAACAATAAATACAATCAAGAGAATTAGTATTTACATTCCACCTGTTCAGAATAATGAATATTAATTGTTAATTTTTATTTTATTCCTTAATCCAGGACAGCCTCATTAGTTACTGCTGTCCTGGATTAAATTTTTCTGAACGTTAATATTCTAATTTCGTAACAATTGAACCTTACTAGTATATATTTTGTAAGGGTAATATAAAATTATTGTGAGCTCAATCCCAATGTTGCTAAGCAGAGATTTCAGTTGCCATAATAGCTACTATTGCAACAAATCTATAGATTATAATATGCCATATCTACAATGTGCTTATGTACTTCTTGAGATCAATACCAGTGACAAATCTTCTTGTCTTGACATTTAAAGTATTTCCACTCATGTCTTATTAAAAAACATTCTCACACCTATTTTTAAACCTAGAAACTAATAATGATCTCATAGTTTTGTAAGATTAATGTAAATATCAAATAATTTCAGCAACATGGGTTGTATTGATTAATTTTTTGTGGTTTTTCGTATAGTTTACTGAACCTCTTATGTATTACCTTGGAATTTTTCCAGTTTTATAGCTATTGTCCTATATACGTGTTCAATAAAAAATGGATAAAACTAGAATATAAAAGAATTGTAACTGTCAAAACTGTATATCATAATAGGATCCCGCTGACATGTTTTATAAACTTGGCATGGCCATGACTGTAAGATTTTTGATAATAAATTAGTTTTACAGTGGCAACCCTCAAATCCGAACCCTGGAAATCCAAAATCATAGCAAATCCGAATACATTCTCGGGAAAATAAAAAAATAGCTGAAAAAACTATTTAATCACACATTTTTTTCAAGGTTTAACACACAAAAACTACAATACAAGATTCAAAATCAACATAAGTTTTTCACTTAAAGTCAGTCAGACAGTTATCTTTAACTGTCGAAGTGAAGAAAATCTTCACGCGGACGCAATTCCAAATTCCAAGCCAGCGTCATATAAACATCATGTCGTTCGGCTATTAGCACACTAATCAGCAGGTAAACGCGCACTAGACAAAAGACAGGCACGATACGCATCCCAGTAGAGGTGGGGGTAGGGGAAGAGTGATTTATTTTTAGCACATGCTCGCCTAGCAATAATGACATGTCACAGGACTTACATCCATCCGCTAAGGACACTGCCGTTTCAAACACTAATTCACCCAGCTGTATAACCCTAATTGCTATGCCTCCCTCGCTTACCGCGAATACAGTGACAAAATAAATGCGTAATATTATTTCCCAGGAAATCCAAACAGACTTCAGTTTGGATTTAGTTTGGATTTAAAGGGTCCCACTGTATTTGTATTTGTTCTAATCAATGCCAATATCAGTCTGAATGTTCTTCACACTAACAGGAAGAATGGTTTTGATTGATTCTGTTTTATTCTTAACAAGTATTAAGTTTTCTTCAAAACCATATTTGATAAAATAAAAATAAGTTTTGTTGACTGGGGGGGGGTCCTGTAATCCAGCTACTGTACTTGGAGGTCATGAATTGTGGATAGTTGCAAGCGATGATTGGTGTGTGTGTAGTTTTCTCTTGTGTGGATTAACATCTGCACTATTGAATACTATTCATAATTCAGAGGCAGTGTTTGGGATCCCAAACTGGAATTTAAAACGTAGGTCCCTTAGATATGCAATTGACTTTTGGCTTATTAATTAACAGTTCTGTCTAAGGAACAAGTCAGCCTTAGTCAGTAACAAGACTACAAGATTGTGCTACAATCATCTTACACACATTTCTCATTCATACTTGGCTTAAAATACCTGGACAGGTTGCTATTTCAGTAACTAAAGAACTAACTAACTTTAACCACCGAAAACACTTTATATCTCACATTATTTACTTTAAAAATAATGTCTTAAATTGAAATTTATCTAAAAATAGTGTGGTGTTAAACTTTTATATTTAATTATGTAGGCTATTATTTTAATTTATTGCAGGATTGTGTAATCTCTAGAGGGCAATTGAATAACATAATAATTGATGTATAAATTTTGTAAATCAGTTACAAAAAATATATTTAACAAGTTTTATTTATGTTACAGTTCTATTACTATACAAAAGCTGGGTACAGACGGAAGCATTAGTGGACAATCAAATAAGAGAAGGAAGAGATAGTGAACGGAATGAGGTATGTAGGAATGAGGCTGTGTGTAAGTGATCTGGTTAATGAAGTGACACGAGTTGGAGAAAGTTTGGGAGCATGTGATAATGAATTCTTAGGTTATTGTAATACTTAAAGCTGGACTTTCCAGTCGTTTAATGCTATACTTAGACCACTATACTAACTATTTTAGATTTTATATATTTTAATTTTTTTAACTATTTTTAGACCAAGATAATGGTCTAAAAATAGTTTCATTGATCTATGTGAAAATTAACTTATAATCACACCCTGTATACTACCATGCTGATTTCTCTCGTAAATATTAATTTTCTCTAAACAGCAGACCTTAATTCTTACAACTTATACCTGTGGATCTAATTTATGGGTTTCCACAAATTTCTCTCAATCAAATTGCATTTGAGATAAAATTAAAGGCTTGAAAGAATAATACTTCATATTTCATAGAAGAATATTGTTGGTACAACTTTTAAAAATTTGAACGTAAAGTTTATTAAAATAGCATTTTTAACAAGATGCTAGATGCATTTTAAAGTGTTGAATTTGAGACAAATAAAATTAAACCTCAACTTATAGAATTTGGGATAGAAACAAGTGAATTATTTTGAGGTTTAACTTTAAAAATTTACATTTAATATTAGCATAAGCCTAATAAATAGTTATATTTTGATGTTGAGTTTGTGGTCCAGTGAAGTTCTATGAATAATCTGTGAGCAAGTATTTACCTTTACCAGATCACAAGCTGGCCAATAGACTTTGACATTGTATTTGAATAAGCAAGAAATAACAACTGCTCAACCACATTGATGAAGAATATCCAATCATGATACCGTTAAATTGAGTTTTTAAATTCAACCCTACATCGGGTGCCATCAGGCGCTCAAGGAGGTTTCCTCCGGGTATAATAAAAACACCATTTGCATTTTTGTAATCATTATTTGTTAATATTAAACATAGATCAGTACCTAACTCAGTTTCAAATTAAAAGTAGTTAAGACATATGTAACTTTATTTCTTAGATTTATAAGATCTTGATTTATATATTTATAAGATCTAAGAATAGTGAAAAGAATGTTTTCAAAAAAGTTTAGTATTTATTTACAATGTTAACTTATTGTATAGGAGTTGGAAATATATGTACACAATTTGCATGGAAGTCTGAATCAAAACATAACTAATGACTATAAGGTTGAAAAATACATATCAAAGATTTTTAATATATTTTCTTAAATAGTGTCTAATACTGTCTTCTTGGAACTTGAGAACATTCTGGGTAATTGACCTAGATATAAAAAATTGTGGGATTTTTTGTTAGATACCATCTAACATCGATCCTGCTCATGAGTTAAGGAATTTTGTTTGACCATGACATACCAATTGCTATGTCAAGTCCTATGTTACTAGAACTGGTGTCAGTAATGATTCTCTTGTACACTCACTCAGTGTCCTACCAAGTGAGTGTACAAGAGAAGTGAGTGTCCTACCAACAACCGCGGCGTAGGGCCCCGACGCGGTAAATAAAAAAATTTAACGTTAAACCTAAATATGCATTATGTGTTTTTGTTTAGTAAGTGTTTTTTACATGTGTTTAATGTTTAAAAACTTTGACGACGTCGTTTGACCGATATGTAACCTCAAGCTGACTAAACATGAACATGTCACAAGAGTAAGTGACGAAACCCGTCGTGTTATATAAAAGTGACCATTTGAGCTGCTGACAATAAGGTAAATTAAAACCATTAGATTTAATCTCACAGCTCAGGGGCAAGAACGGAAAAATGTTTAAGTCAGTTTTTGATTCACACGTTTTTATGGAAACGTGTTTACATAAAAATATAAACATTGTGTATTTGTAAATAGTAAATACCGTTTTGTAGAATCACCAAAAAAGCAAATTGCAGCAAAATGGTAAAAAATAAAAAGTACCACGAATGCAGCAGGAGGAATATCAACGGGTCGAGTGTGAGGACTAGCCGGGATTGTTCGTCCTCAAGTGTTTTGATGACTGGCACAAGTGAACGTAACACATCAGGGTGGCCTGGCCAGGTTGTAATTAGTATACTTTTATGTTAGTGTAGTATTTTATAATTTAAAATCAAATAATTGTGTTTAAAAAAAGCGTGTTTAATAAAAGCGAGTTAAAAAAAATTGAACAATGAAAGTGTGCGGTTCAGTAAAAAAAACAACACAAAAAAAATTGCCATGAATGCTGTTTTTCTTTTTTTTGGATAGCATTTCTTCACTGTTTACCACCAAAAGACATCCAATGGAGAATGAAAACATAAAAAATGTGCGTGTAAAAATGAACGTGTTAAAAAGTAATTGGACCGCAAAGGGTTAATATTTACCACATTGCAGGTAGAGGGGGAGGCGGCGGCATCCCGTCACCACACCATCATCGACGTCCCTGCCCTAGAGGAGGCTCAGCAGAGAATACGTCAACTGGAGACCAAACTCAAGTCTCTGGACCGCAGGATACCCAAAGCCTTCCCCACAGTGCGCTTCCTCAGTTACCGAGCCAAGAAGCGCATTCTGGTAAGTTAGCTACCACTAACTACGATAATAATAATGAATGTTTAAAATTTATTGTTGACGATGGTGGGTTCATGTTATTTAAAGTTTTACTGCAGACATTTATCATCACGATTAGCAAAAACAAATGAACAAAATTAGCAAAACTTTCTAATTAGAGTTGTACTATTGGTATTTTTATTTTGTTTATGGGAGAATAAACTAATTTCATTCCATTTCATTTCATGACGTATTAGAATCTGGAATCTAATCCTGTCCTCAGGTGAGCTATAACCTTAAACATAACAAGATTAGTACATAATCCGGACAGATAAAGCTGAAAAGAAATATTTTTAAAGCAGTCCAAAAACTTGACAAAAATTATTGTATATACTTCCCTGTGGGAAATGAGTTAGATAATGCTTATGTGTAAAGGGATTTTTTCAGTTTCTTTAAACAGCAGTTCTTTTAACCATATGTCATCACCGTTACAAATTTTGGTCTGACAGATTGCCAAAACCCCTCAGAGCTAAAACATATCAATCTCAAAATTCCAAGCAGCAATTAGTAATGCTCACAAGAAATGACATCCACACGTCACAAGGGCTTAAGAAGAACTAAACCTTGTAACGTTGTAAAATTCAGTTTGTTTTTAGAAAATTTCAACCAAAGAATTTTCATCAGAGCTTCTGTTAAACTTTTCGCCCCATCAAGGTTTGAACATTCATAATTTGACTAACCATGATTTTTGTGATAAAAATTTATAATAATAAATAAACCTCATTTTTTATTTATTTTTTTCCTATCAGTGATTAAGTATTTCTGCTTAAAAAAAACCATTGTAGACAGTGGCACACTGAGAAAATAATTATGGCGGGGGCTGACTGGGAGTGTATGGACTCCCATTGCCAATCAATGGGAAAAATTTTTAACAATTCCTTAAAAATAGTAATTTAATGCATTACTTTCAGTTTATTTTAGCTCTTTGAATGCAAGTTTTAAGTAGGGACTATAGGAATGAAGGATAAACCCAGCAGATTGAATAAGATTTTAGATTTTATTTTAACAACATCTTTTAACATCATCTGTCTTACAAAACAAAATTTGGATTATGACAGGCAGTTGCGTACAATCGCTTGCCTAAGACCAAGTGTGTGGTGGATGTTTGTGCAGCGGCAAACTTCGCTTGTCAGAGTTTTTCTTTCCGATCACGGATAAGCTGCAACGTGGTTAACCTACTCGTTAATAATTCAGGAGTCTACTGTATAAAGGTCACAATATTGGGTAACATACAATTTTTTTTCTTTTGATAATATGGCACTTTTTCCCCAGACTAATGCAAGTCTCAACTAGTATGATGGTCTAACTAGTAGACGGTAGTAACAATGTGTTGTTCAGGTGACAGGGGGAGCCGGGTTCGTGGGCTCTCACCTGGTGGACCGGCTGATGATGGAGGGTCACGAGGTCATTGTGGTGGACAATTTTTTCACCGGCCGCAAGAACAATGTGGATCATTGGATGGGCCACGAGAACTTTGAGCTGATCCACCAGGACATCGTGAACCCTCTGTTCATCGAGGTGGACGAAATCTACCACCTGGCTAGTCCTGCCAGTCCGCCACACTACATGTTCAACCCTGTCAAGACAATCAAGACTAACACCATTGGGACCATTAACGTTTTAGGTAAGATCATGTTTTTAGGGGTTTAGGGATTTGGAGGTAAAAATATTACTTCTACGCAAAGGACAATTTCCTGCAAGATCACTTCAAAGAATGATTTTCCACATTTTCTTTAGTCTGTTTTGTTAATAATAAATAAATTCTTTATTTTTCATTGGATAATAAATGAGTACATTACTCTTTACAATAAGACTCAACCCATTCCGGTCCAAAGACAGACTATGCCCGTCTAATTACATTAATTTTTTTTTATTCAAAAGTTGGAAAAACCCGTGCTCCCCCCTTTTTGTAACCACTAACCATTAAAGCTAAACAGGTGTCCACTGCAATCCCAATCAAGCCTACAATTCCATCAACTTCCACCCAAGCTGTTCACCGTTTAGTTAATGTGGGCCCTCCTGCCTCTTAACCACACATTTGCAAGCCAAATAGTGATTGCTCATGATCAGAACTCAAAACCGAGTCCTTCCGAATGGCTTCCAATGTTTTACTCCTCAGTGATACACCGTAACCCTCTTGGTCACCAGTACACAGCTTAGTTGGCTATAAAACATACTCTAGCAGCAATTCGGTGAACTGTGCGAGATAGTTTTGAGATTAGATCAACGGGGCAGTACAGATTAAAGTTCAATATATTGTTGATAGATGCCACCATCTGACTGGTTGCATTACTTGTCATATTTTTAAAATAAGGCCATGAATGAGTCGTGTTTGATACCTTGGCTACAACTCTGATAGTGGCTTTCTTTAGCACAATAATTGGTTGCAGGGTTGACAAATATGTACCACCTCAACAAACTATTACAACAACCCAATTAATTTGCTGAGATTGTTTTATTGATGAAACCTCTGCAATATTTACAATTTAATAGTTTCAAATGTGAAAATGGAAAAAATTATTTCATATAAGAAACGGATTTGAATGTTACAGAGCGGTACTATTTGATTAATTGAATTGTTGAGAGTCGTGCTGCTGAATGTGTGCTGTTTCACAGGGTTGGCCAAGAGAGTGAAGGCACGAGTGTTGATAGCCAGCACATCGGAAGTCTACGGCGACCCTGAGGTTCACCCCCAGCCTGAGACCTACTGGGGCCACGTCAATCCCATTGGTGAGTCACGCTTGCTTCCATATTGTAAGTTTCCCTTTACCTAATTCCCAGGGTTTAAGTGATGATATTCTTTTTTATTCTTTTATTACTCACAAACTTTTAGACTGGGATGGTGGCGACATCCTGTAATCCAGCTACTTGGAGGTCACGAATTGTGGATAGTTGTGAGAGATGGCGGTGGTTGTGGTGTTCTCTTGTGTGGATTAACGTCCACACTGTTGAATACTACGTTAATCCACAAAGACCATCCTCATAATTAGACCAATTCGTAATTCAGAGGGTGTGGTTCGGATTCCACGTTAAACTGTAGGTCCCTTATTTGCCATCGGCTGTTGGGCTATTAATTAACAGTCCTGTCTAAGGAATATGTCGGCCTTAGTCAGTAACAAGACTACAAGATCACGCCACAATCATCCTACATTCATTCCTCATTCATACTTGGCTTAAAATACCTACCTGGGTAGGTTGCCATTTCAGTTAAAAAGTAAAAAAAGTAAAAAGTATAAACTAGGAAATGGTTAAAATACTGCTAATTAATTACACGATTATTATTGCTTGTAGCAACTAGTTTTCACTCTGACGAGCCATCAGGCGAGATAAGGATATATTTCTTCTCATTTCACTGGAAGATCGTTATGTTTACCAAACTTTAATTTGATTTGTACATATTTTGTGTAAACAAATTATCCATCACCTTGAAAATGAACTCCTTAATTTTCCTTAATTGTTATTGCAATGTTAATGAAAATCCTTCACATGTTATGGTGAACTATCAAACTTAAGGCATGCTATCATGAAGCATACTGCCGAAGAAACTCAAATTGAATGGGTTGTTGCTGGATAGAAAATCATGTAAATGAATAAGCAAAATTGACCATTTAGAGGAGTCAAATGTTTGCCACTTTTTTTTTTCTTCAATACTTAATACTTTGCATTTATTACTTTTAAGCAGTAGTGGTAATTGTCCAATGTTTGTTATGTAAGAGTTGCTCATAGATTTTTTCCTAGTGTATTTTGTACTGGGGAGTTAACATTGTGCCGGTGCTCAGGGGCTGGATGACTCGGACGGTGGCGTGTCCTGTAATCCAGCTACTTGGAGGTCACAAATTGTGGATAGTTGTGAGCGATGGCCGGTGGGTGTAGTGTTATCTTTTGTGGATTAACATCTGCGCTATTGACTACTATGTTAATTCGCAAAGACCATCATCATTAGACCAGTTCGTAATTCAGAGACAGTAGTTCAGATTCCACGATAAACTGTAGGTTGTTTAGTTGACATCAGCTATTGGACTATTGTCTAAGGAACATGTTAGCCTTAGTCAGTATCAAGACTACAAAATCACACCACAATCATCTTAAACTCAATCCTTATTTATTCTTGGCTAAAAATATCTACCTTGTGATAGGCTCTCCATTTCAATAATGTAATTTAATCTTAGGTCCAAGAGCATGTTATGACGAGGGCAAGCGGGTGGCTGAGACGCTGAGCTACGCATACGCCAAGCATGACAAGGTGTCAGTCCGAGTAGCCCGCATATTCAACACGTATGGACCGCGTATGCACATGGATGACGGTCGCGTGGTCTCCAACTTTATACTTCAGGCGCTGCGCAATGAAACCATCACGGTGAGCAGTTCATTTGTGAATTTGGTTTTGTAAGTAAGTAACTGTTGTAAATTTAGGGAACTTTTAAGTCGTGGCGCCTACTAACCAACATCTCTAAGGTTATACTGGAACTAACTCATGATGTTCGCTGTTTTGACGCTAGAGTATGCTGTAAAGGCACTGAAACACTTTGACGGTGATACTTGGTATAGTTGTCTGAGGCGTGTCACTGATGAATGACACGTTTGAAGCCAAACAGAAGTACACGGGTTTGAATCTCCACCATGAACAATCCCACTTTGGCTTACAAATCTGTGGTAAAGTGGTGGAAGGGCACACCTAAAATAAACAGTGACCAGCTTTGATGGAAATTGGCAGTATTTGTAGGCTTGATTGGTATTACAGTGGACATTATAGTAGCATTAGTATTAAGTACAGAATCATGACCGTGGAAGGTTTATGTAAGGTTGAGTTGCCTCGTTTGACACCTAGAAGCATCGGTCCACCCTGTTTCATCTGTTTTGGTTCTTTTACTATTGTATGGTTAAGGGGGGCTAGTTTTAGTGAATTTCCCATAGGGAACAAACTCTTACCATAGGTCTCATGGCAAAACCTAAGCCCGGGACCATGTTACTTTTTCCTTTTAAGGTGCACAGAGACAAAAAAAATAGTCATTAAAATTTTTATATATATGTATATACATATATAGGTATATATATTAGGGATATGTCTATTCCAATACAATAAAATTACAATGGGGAGCGTGCTGGTCTAGGGGTAGAGCGTGTGGCCTTTGTGCCCAAGGTCCCGGATTCAAATCCCGCCAATCACCAATGGCTTTTCGCTATGTGATAATGCTGCAACCCACACAGGGGTGCGCAAAAAGCCGCTACAGCTGAAGTGCCTTGGGAGTAATCCACCCCTTCCAATAAAAAAATAATAATAATACCCTCAAAATGATGTGGGTATAACACTACATGGCTTGCACTGTAAGTTGAGATAAACGGATTATTGTAACTTACTAATCAGAGAACATACTTTTTACTAAACTATATAACATATCCAATAATCCATCCTGTTATTTATTAAGAAAAATGAATATACTTTGCTGTAGAATTTCAGATCTTCGTAGTTTTCTTGGTGGAAAAATTCATTTCGTGGAATAATATAATTAACAGTATTCTGATAATCAGCATCGATGTCAACATTTTTAATATTTTGAAATTCAATATCGCATTAAAATTTATCAGTAAATGAAATAAGAATAATTACAAGGTTTCTGACAACTTTCAACCGACCAATGATGTTCTTACAATATTTTCAAAAGGATACGAATTACGTCATTTGCCGTCTGCACTTTTGTGTCAATTTAAAATAATTCGATAATAATTGACGATGTAATCTAAAACGAAAAGCTTGACTGTTAATGCTCATTTTATGTAGTCTATCAGTAATTTCGGATATTTAATTATTTATTGAATTCATCTGTGAAATTGTAACTTTTGTGTTGGAGCCGAATATCTGAATTGCTCTGAAGTGAAATATTAGTTTTGTTTATGCGGCTACGACAATAAACGGAAAGTGCATGATAATTTTGAGTCAGCAGGGTGACAATTGGTTTCCTGATTCGAGTTTCATAAAAATAATGACGACTGTTCCTTAAAACTACATTGTCACGAGGAAAACGAATAAAATTCTCTCTTTCTCTGTTCGTCTGTGGAACAACAAACACTTGAAATCAAAGAATCGGAATTGACTTTAGACGATAATTTTCGATTCTGATTCCAACTCTGAGAATCGGTGGAATTGAGAATTGAAGTTTGGAAACGACTCGACCTTAATATATATGTACATTTACAAAATAAATAATGCCAGAGTACCCTTTTTCCATGTTTATATTTCTGACATGTGTTTCGGAGTATTACCCCGTGATCACAGTGTTTATTTAGCAGTGTAGTATTTTGTTAAGTCATATGATTTTTCTTGATGAGGTGTTATTAGTTAGAGTATACTTTTAAATACGGAACCTCTACACAGGTTTTGCCTTAAGAGGCCCTAATTATTTTCTTAGACAATTTCAATTTTATTTTAGTTTTTTGTTAATATTATTAATGTTTTAAGTTAAACCAGGCTATCTTTTTATTTGTAATTTTTGTTGTATTATAGTATGATGAAGTTTTTATTTTTATTTTTTATGTTTTTTAGGTTATTTTATTGTTTATTCTAGTCTGACCTGGCAAGATTTTTATTTATTTTATTTGTATGTACGTACATGTGTGTATTTTTGTCTAAGAGAATAAAATCAATTCTTATTCTTAATTTTCATATAGTTATTTTTTTTAAATTGGGTTTTTTTGTTGTGTTTGCATTATGTTCAGTATGTTGTCATTGTCTTCAGTATAGTTAATGTGTGTGCGTGTGTCCTTGAACACGATAACTCGTAAAAATGTCTGATCGAACCAAATTTGGTATAGACGTGTATTCCTACATTTACTCTATGAGTTTGTAATCCAGATATGTTGGTCAATCAGAACGGGTAGTTTATGGGGGTTTCGTACCCCAAAAATGAGGTTTTTACGTTTTTCACATGTAATTTTTAAAAAATTTAAATTTTATCTTTCACTATTAGAATCAGCTTAAAAAACTACACAATTTAGTTCTTTAAAGTTTTGCTCTATCTCAAAGGGTAGCCGAGATATTAAAAATTCTTATCAAAGTAAATTGTAGTTTAAGTTATGGAGGATATGAAAAATTAATGTTTCACTTAATAGCCTATATTTTCATAAATTTTGGTATTGCGATCCATACATTTATGCTAAAAAAATCATAGTTTATGTGTTCCTCACAGCAGAAAACATGCATTCCTATGGAGAATAGACAATCTCCTTTATTTATGGACAGATATTGATAAAACTTGGTATATGGTAAAAAAAAAAATTGTTTATGGTAAAAATGCCTTCTTTCAGTGTTCCTCATAGCAGCAAACCTGCATACTCTTTATCATGATAATCTTATGGAGAATAGGCAAACTCTCTTATTTACTATAACTATTGATCTAACCTCTTATATATTATTATTGATTTAGAAATTCGCTGTGTACGTAGGTTTGCTGCGGCAGGGGTATTTTGTTTATTAAGATTATTAAAAGAAGAGCTGCAAATGTTTTTATCATTCAGTTAAGGCTAATATGTCCACCAATTGTTAAGCAATAAAGTTTTTATTTCTATAACCAGAGGAACATACATCCTTAGAGTGTTACTTAATGGCGACTTTGATTACTGCAACAAAACATGTGATAGGAGATGTCAAAACATCTGACCAGTGCCCAAGTATGTTGTAAAATGTGTGTATAAACTCAGTGTTATTAGCTTATTAATAGTATATTTTGTTAAAAAGAACAAATATAAGACACTGTACTAAGTTACCTTATGCTGCATGATCTGAGGCCAAAATAAGACAAGAAATTTAGTTGAGAATACCTATGTTATCCATTACAATATTGCAACTTGGATCATTGTTTTAAGTAGACATTGAGTATTTATTATTTCACTTGTAATGCATAATTGGTGACATGAAGATAGAATGGATTAAAGAAGACTCCATTAAGGCTCATGGTAATTAATGATAAAACAAAGTCAAAATTATATCCTTTGAACTATTTAAATCATAAATAATTCATTTATTCTAAAATCATATGGTTAACAATAATGGTTAAACATTTCCAGGTGTACGGGCGGGGAAATCAGACTCGGTCGTTCCAATATGTGTCGGACCTGGTCGACGGCCTGATAGCCCTCATGGCCTCCAACTACTCTCAACCCATCAACCTGGGCAATCCTGTTGAACACTCCATTAAAGGTAAGCGTCTTTTAACCTTCTTTTGGATCTGAATTTTTTCTTGTACGTAATATATGTGTTTGAATTTACTTGTTCGGAATAATAGTTGACTCTCACCTATCCTGTAAACCTCATATAGACCGTTTATGCAAAAAAACTGAGCTTAGGCACCTATGTGATACGTAGAATCATGCGAATAAGGCCCAAGCACAGCAAAGACGGCATACTTTTCTTTGTTTGAGTCACGCCTGTGATATGGGCTAGCCTTATGGAAGGGGGGTGCTGCAAATGCACACTTAGAAAGGGTTCTTGAACAAAATAAACGGTATCAATGGACTGACACATACTTTCTCCCTTTAGTAAATTTAAAATACCCCCGTCGCAGCAGACCTGCGTACTCAGCGAATTTCCAAATCAATAATATAATAATAATAATAATATATGGCAAGTTTTATAAAAATCTGTCCATAAACATGGGAATTATTTGCTTATTCTCCATAAGATTAACATGGCAAAGAGTGTGCAGGTTTGCTGATGTGAGGAACACTGAAATTAGGCATTTCTACCATAAATAATTTTTATCTTAACATTTATACCTACTTTCATCAACATCTGTCCATAAATAAAGGAGTTTGCCTATTCCCTATATGATTATTATGGGAAAAGAGTATGCAGGTTTGCTGCCATGATAAACACATAAACTATGATTTTTGAGCATAAATGGATAGATCTCAACCACATGAAGCTAAATATCAAGTTTTATCCAAAAATATTGATTAATATGGGAAATATTAATTTTTCCCTATCCTCCATAAGATTAACATTGGAGCCCCACAATACAACGTACTGTGTTTAGATTTTTTAATATCTCGGTAACCGTTGGAGATAGAGAAAAACTTTAGGGAACTAAATTGTGTAGTTTTTTAAGCTGATTCCAATGGTGAAATATAAATTTAAAAATATTTAAAAACTACATGTGAAAAACGCAAAAAACCCCATTTTGGGGTAAAAAACCCCCCCAAACTACCCGTTCCCATTGACCGATATGTCTGGTTAACGAACTCGTCCGAGCATTTGTAGGAATACACGTCTCTACCAAATTTGGTCTCGATCGGACCATTTTTACGAGAGTTATCGTGCTAACAGACACATATATATACATATATACATATATATATATAAAAAATTTAACGACTTGTTTTTAAACTCTGGGCACCTAAAGAAGAAAAAATAACATGGTCCCGGGCTTAAGTCTCACCATGAGACCTACGGTAATAGCTTCTTCCCTATGGGAAATTCGCTAAAAGACAATCTGTTATAAAACTATCCTGTTCTTGAAAGTTTATCTAAATATAATTTAATAATTTATTGTTTAAAAAATAATCATCCCATTTCAGAAAATAAAAACAAGAGAAACAAAGTTAAATTAATTGTTAGAATTTTATGGTCCCCCCCCCCCCCCCCGGTAATACCAAGTTTTTTGAGTTGGTTTTTTTGGGTGATTTGACCTTACTTTATACCAAGTTTCATAACGTTTTGGAAAATAAGGAAGAAATTAATATTTTTATATTTAACATAAGAATAACATTGTAACATAAGGCGCTTTCAGACAATTTACTGTCCATGATGTTTATCATGGACAGTAAATTTAACTTTTTTTCAGAACCGTTAGTTGTAGACAAATAATGCAAATTAATAATTTGTTTAGTTTTTATTTATACTTTACTTTTATTATTGTTTTCGCTGAAAATTTAAAATTTGATTTTTTTTACATTTAAAAACCCATAACTTTTGAACCGTCATTTTTACAGACATGTGGATGGTGTCATATTATTTAGTACTTTGTGCACTATAAACTATCAAATTTAATCAAAATCGTTAGAGCCAGTTTTGAGAAATTTGGATTTTTCATGTTTTTTAAGGGTTTTTAGGGGTGAACAACCAACCCTTAATAATCAAAAATTCAAAATAATGAAAAAAAAACGCCTGGAGATTCGGTAAATATACACATACATGCCAAATTTCATCTTAATCGGACCAACGTGGTAGGCTGTGGCTCTGTACACATTCAGACCGATATACACATTATGGAATACATCACTCATTCTCACTTTCATCTTTACGCTGACGATTTGAGAATTTACTCTCACTTTAAAGTTGACAACATTGGAACAACATTGGAACAACAGTTTATCAAATGAATGCTGACATTGACTCCATCATTCAATGGGCAAACCATAACAGTCTTAAAATAAATGCCACAAAAACCCAGGCGATAATTGTTGGCAACCCTAAACTTCTGACCAAAATCAACTTTCTACGTGTTGATGGAACTGACATTGATTACAGTGACAATGTGAAAAACTTGGGACTTATCATGAACAAACACTTGAAATGGTCTGACCAAGTCAACTTCCTCTTGCAACAGGGTCTTTGCTACCATTCACAGTCTGAAACGTTTTGCTGGGTTTCTTCCCATTAACGTGAAGGCAATGTTGGTAAAGACCCTTGTTCTGACATACTTCAACTACTGTGACGTGGTGATCAATGACATGACTGTGGAGCTCTCAAATTGGCTTCTACGGGCACAAAATTACAGCATTCAATTTATTTTTGGTCTGAGGCGTTCCAACCTTGTTTCACCATATGTTAATTTTCTTTCATTAATGAGGCTTAAAGAACTTTGAGAATTTCATATTCCTCGTCTGTTGCACTTCATAATCAATCATTACGTACCTTCTTATTTTTCTAATAATTTCACTTTCATTTCTGATATAAGTACTCACAACAGTCGCAGGGGCTCTTGACTTCTTTCAATTCCAATCCATCTAACAACCCTTTATATCAATTATTTCACTCTCTCTGCTTCTTGATACTGGAACTAACTTCCTGATATTCTTAAAAATGAGGGTAACCGTGTCGGTTTGGGGCGGAGGTGAAGCGTCATATTTTAGGTTGGGGTAGTGATGGGTGATGTGTGTCATTGTCAGGGCAGGAACTTGGGCGACAGCGATTGAGAGAGTGGAGCGTGTCTGATCTAGTTTTTTTTTCTTCAAAAACAAAGTTTGTATATTTTGTAATTTATTTTATGTTATGTTATTATTTACGACTTAAGATTTTTATCTTAGTTAATGAAAATTTTGTTTATTAGAGGTTAAGTGGTTAAGAGGACTTGTTAGCCCAAACTTTGCCTCTCAAATAAAGACATTTTTCATTTCATTTCACGTTCCCACTCGGCAGCAGGAAATAGCATCCTTGAGCATCCTTGTCAACAACCCGGCTTCAGTGTGAGCTCAGTCTCATACTCAGAACGTTGATCTGTTTGCTGAGTTTTTTATGTGTTCTGCCACAAATTTTTGTGCCTTTGTCTCCGTGTCAGCCATTCCATGTTTTGATGATGCTTCTTCTTCGTGCTCGACAGCACAGTTTTTCAATACAGGCTAAACAAAATCCAGCAGTCAACGTGTTAAGAAATCACTCACAGGGTCTGAGTGATTAATTTACCAAGACTTGACAAGGCAGGCCAATCTACACTTAGCTCATAGTTCCAAACCACCACTCTCTTTCATTTTATTGAATTCACCCATTCATCTTTTATAATATAATGTATATTTACTGTCTACGTGACTGTTCTCAAAGAATATGGAATAAAAGTTTTTGTCTTTTGTTTATATGTATATGAAACTATGAATAAGACTTGACTCTGCTGTTATAATCATCCACATCATAGTTCCTCTCAGCCATGATTGTCATGATAATCAACCTGCCCACAGTTTTCATTCAACCATCCACAAGTGTCAAACAATGTTACTGCCGCCTACCACTGGTGATCGTCACCCAAACATGTTGTTAATGTGCCCCGTACCTCAGCTATTTTCTTGTCATGTCCAACCACTAAGTATTCTTTCATAGTCATTCCCACTCACGAATGTCATTTATGATCCAATATCGTAGTAAAAACTCTCAACTATCATGGTTGTGGTCTCTACATAGTGATTAATTACTAATTGTGATCGTCAGTCACAATTAAACCCACAATCATCATCTACATTGTTACTCCTGAATGAAAAACTTTATAAAATTTTAAAACCACATCCTGCAGGGCTTTTAACTTATAAAAGGGCTTAGGTTATAAAAATTACTAAAATTAATGAAAAAATAACAACAAAATAACCTTGAATAAAACAAAACTCAAAAGAATTCTAAATTTTGTGGGATATTGATACAGATAATGAGGTAGTTACAAAATGTTTTAATAAGTTGATTAATTGGCTTGAGAGGCTACTTACTTAATTCATTAATTATTGAAATTGGCTAGTATGACCTTAACTACAACCTGTAATTCACAGATTGGAGAGAAAGTATACTTACTTACTTACTCTTACTCCCATGGCCATGGGTACCCAAGATGGTACTTGGCCTCACCAACGAGCTGCCTCCAATGCTGCCTGTCTCTTGCGGTTTCTTCTGTTGTTATCATCTTGGCCATGTCTCTTTTGACTTCATCTTTCCAGCACTTTTTTGGCCTGCCTCTGGGTCTCCTTCCAATAGGGTTCCTATCCCATATGTTATACAACAAGCTTGGGTCCTCTCTTTGACGAGGCCAGCCCATCTCAATCTTCTACTTCTGGCTTCTGCCACTATGTCTGGCTCTTTAAAAAGATTTCTAATTTCTTGGTTATGCTTGATCCTCCAAGTATCCCCTTCTTTTTTTAAGTATACTTTTGAAAGTATACTTACAATATAAAATGTATTAACTTTAAATAGCTTGACAAAATTTATGCATAGATTTATGTATAAAATCACTTTCTTAAACACATTTTGTATAAAGACAAGATATTAAAATTTTCCTAAAAAAAATTAAATTCCAAAAAAACCTGTACCCTGTATGTTCTGTGCAGAGTTTGCGGTGATCATAAAGAAGCTGGTGGGAGGAAACAACCCTATCTCGCTGTCAGCGGCTGTGGAGGATGATCCGCAGCGGCGGAAGCCAGACATATCTCGAGCCAAGAAGTACCTCGACTGGGAACCCAAGGTGGGTGCTACTTCTTCATTATTAAATCTCAATCTTTCTCCGATCTCACTAGCGAGCACACACAGAAATAAAGATGACATGCTGCTCTAACATTTTCACTCACCTGTTTTTGACATTCGTCAGGCCAAAAATAATTTTTTTCGGGAAATTTATTTTATAAAATTCAATTAAATTCAATTTCTTGATATAACTACCTATAACTACCTATATATAAATGTTAAATTAAATTATAGTAGTGAATGTAATTAATATTGGCATACTGATTGATCATAAAGTTCATTCTGAATAAGAAAATAGCAATTTATTCCTCAAAATTCATATATATATATACACACACAGGTTGCGTGATGACGAGAAACTCACGTCAAACCACAGCAGTGCAATTTGTTGCGTGACATGGAAGTCTCATCAAAACTCCTTGAAGGGTCCAAATGTCATCGTTGGGTCACAGGAGGCTTTCTTTCACACTGTCTTTAAAAAAGGCTTGTATGATTATTCCTAATTGATCTGGCATTTAAAGATATTTTTATCATTAGAAAAATTTGATTATCTGGAATAAAATATAAGTGTGTTAAAAAAGAAAATAATAAATAATTAATGATTGCTACCTTTTCATAGTAAAATGTTTGTTGTAGGTTTCTTTAGAAGATGGTTTGAAGAGGACCATCGCATATTTTAGACAAGTGCTTGCTAAAAACAAAGGAAGGCACCTGAAAGCACCGGCTGTCACAGATGGCTTCAGTCCTGGATAGAGACTCCAGCTTATGGTGAATCAGCTCTAATAACAGATACTTAATGCTTTATAAAACTTTTGTAATCGGTAAAGTACCTGTTTAGTCTAAAGGCTTTCTTAATTTTTGTGCACATACCATTTTTCATTATGATTATCAGAGTGAGTTAATAGTAAAGTAATAATTAAGTCAAGGAGAAAACTGTGGCTAACCGTAAATTTTCTTCCACATTAAGATTATTGAAATTTATCCATTGAGTTTCCTTGCTATCCTTATGAAAAATAGGCAAGATATTGTTCAATTTGACTGTGTTTAAGGTTTCTTATTGATAAGAATCTATTAAGATTTCGACTTCCTAGAGTTTTCAGGTGTAAAACCACTCTTTAAAATGATTAAAAATAAATATTTTTAATAATTTATCAAGTAAATGTAATAAATAATAGCCTCCAAACATAATAAATTCTCATTTTGTCAATCACCTCAAAAGGCTTGATAATTTGGACATATAGAGGCATTTTATGGAACTCAAGAAATCGTTGTGTCTTACAGGAAGACAATTAACTTTTTGTTAAATGTAACTAAAACTTTATGAGAATTGTGGCAGCTGAAAAAGTTTTTCAAGTATAAAAAAAATTAAAACTATGTAGTATTAAGAAAGTTTATCCTTAAGTGAAAAGGCTTCCACTTAAGGAAAAACTTTCTTCAACATCACAAAATTTTAACTTTTCAAATATCCCAAAAAATATACTGTAGACGCAAAGAAAATTTTTAATTCCTGGCAGTTTTTATTCCATTTTCTATTTGCAAAGGACCAAAAGTAAATATTAGTGTGGATTTTTTCTGATTCCAATACAGTGGTACCTCTCTATAATGAATCTCAATTTAACGTATTACTAGGTATAATATATTATTTTTCAATTAATGACAGATATTTTGTGAGTTTGTTAGTAATTTTCTTACCCCTGTATAGCGAATATCCAATGTAAGAAACCCCTATATAACAAACATAACCTCTATACAACATATTCCACGGTCCAGACTCCTGTATTACGTATTTTATTTTTATCTAGGCCATCACTCGAGTCGAGTTTCCCTTACTTCCGCCCGCTGCACATAATATTCATAGAAGGTGCAAATCTATCGAAGTGTTAAGATCGAGTTTCATATCGTAGCAGTGTTTAATTTGTGGTTGTGATTAACACGTTGGTTGGTTTTTTTTTGGTGCGTCATGCAGAGAAAAATAGTTGAAAGGCTCTTAGCGTGGAATTTAAACGTAAAGTAATAAAAACTATAAAAACTTTCATATGGAGAAAGTGGACATTGCTAAGGAGTTTAAAATCCAACAACTCTTCAAACAATATTCAAAAATAAATAGAAATTTGAAGACGAAGGTGGACTTTCTGGTCAGTGTAAAAAATCTGAACAGCCCGAATTACATGAGGTTAAAGAGCTGTCATATTCATGTTATGGCCTAAACAATTCCATGACAAAAAAACGTAATAATGTGCATATAAACGTACAATAATACTGTGTACATATTTACTTTCCACAAATAAATATAGCTTAAAAATCTGAAACAGTAAAACATACATAACACATGCCTAAAAATCTACTTTAAGGTTGGACTTGTTCGGTATTCTTTATTTTGAGGTTTTAACGAACCCCTATATTATGATTTTTGGAATAATTTAACATCAATTTAATGAACCTCGTTTTTAAGAATACCCCTGTATAATGAAGATATTACTTAGTCCCTTATATCGAGGTTCCACTGTAGTCACTATTGTCCTGTGTTACCATTGTTAACTACTATTGTTATGTGCCAAAATTAGGTGAGAGTAGTTTGTTCTTGTGTACATACATATGTATAAAATTGTACTGTATATCTAGACATTGTGGTACACATACCATTTTCTGAGTTTAAGAGAAAGGAACTGTTTATAAAATCAACTTGCTTTTATTTAAATTTTTCATATTTTTTGTCTTTCCTTTTCAGAAATAGTATTTTATTTTTAACATAAACATAATTTTAGCAAAGATATCTATGTTTCTTTTGAAGAAAATAATTATTAGAGTATTAAATACTTAACTTTAACTTACCTTGTTTTATATTTCAGCAAGGAAGTTATTATCCCTTCATTTTTCTGATTTCTGATATAATCGCTTAGTTGTTGGGATTTTTAGAACAGTTTCTAACTCTAATGGCTGTGTGTCTTTTTTCTGTGATATTTAATTTTAGCTATAGCGTTTCCTGTACAGGGTTTTACTCATATAATTTGCATTTCTTAGCTCAAATTTGGTCTTTGTATGATAATGCAGTTTTTATTATTTAGATAACAGGTATTTTTATTTTTGAAGCTGTTTGATGTGTAGTTGAAGTAGGCGTAAATATATTTTCAATATTTCTGTTTTTTTAGTTCAAATAACCAACATTTTAAAATCCTTATATTTAGATTCCTTCCTCCTTTATTGTTTTTAAGTAAAACGGATTGATATTTTCTATTGTTCACCTTGAAAATATACTTTTGAAGCTTCAAATGTAAGTGAGACTAAGCCTTAATGTCTGTATAAGATCATTAACTGCTCCTTTTTTCTCTATGAAACATTTTGTCAGTCTTCAAAAGAGAGAAAGGGGAATATTGCACAATTTTTACACTCGTGTGGATTTCTTAAAAATAAGATAAGAGATTTACGCATTACTAATTATATTACATGTCGTTCAGATTACTTATGGAGTATAATATGATCAGATTTTTAGATTAAAAATAATTCTCACCCATCGATCAATGAGTCTTTTCTGATTCTTGCCTACGTCGATTGTTATCCGAAATTTTGTTTTAAACTGTTCAACAAATTTGTTTACTCATGGTTATTATTTTAAGACTCTTTGATTTAAGATGTGAAGTTTGGATCCACTAAATGTTTTCACCAAAAGTATATGAGATAATACTACAGAGCAGCCTTATGGCTTGAATAGTTGTCAGCTAAGACCAATATTGATTACATCAGCAATGCATTAATTGTTAGTTTTATAGTAATTATATAAATTTGTTATCATTAGTATCAACCAGCTTTTTTTGTATTTTTATTTTTGACTTGTCACTTCTGCTATATTACAGTTCATCATTTTTGTTTTTAAAATACGAACCTGTTTTGTATATAGTTTAGTGTTAATCTTTTTTAATGTATATATACTGTAATGTAAAACCAATAGTCTTTTTGTGCAATAACTTTAGACTACACTATTTTAAGTATTGTTTTGTATAGTATCAGCATATTCCTAATTTTTTCCAAGATTTAGCAAGTGCCTTGTTTCAGATATTTATTACGTTAAAATGTCAATTAATGAATGTTACAATATTGAATATGATTATATTTTAATAGAATCAAGACATATAGATGATCAATGTATTTTTAAGTATTAGGATCTGATTCTCAGTGTATCAAATAAGTTAACGTAAAACGTCAATAATCCGGATTAATTGGGACCAGACCCCATCTGAATTATCAAATTATCCGAATCATCGAAATTATCATTGAAAAAGGACGAGCACAAAGTATTTGAGTAAAAGCAATTTGAAATTGTATATTTTCTATCATAGGCAGGTACAGTAAAGGGTCAAATTATTTCAAGCACTGTATCATATTTTATTTATAGGAAGATTTGTACAGTTTATAGTGAGTACCTCTCAGGATCAGTAGACTGATGCAACTGGCGGGTGGGGGGACAATTGTCAAGTAGCAGTTTGGTTGTGTGACCTTGGCAACACCCTGCACTCCCATGGTCCTCGCTACGTTATACACTCACACCATTCTCCTTTCGCCCACTTAAGTAAAGATATTAGTGCTAGGGCAGTCGGTACAAAATTTTATTTGTAGCTAGAGACAAATCCGGATTATTAACGTCTGAATTATCGACGCTCTACTATTCAGTTAAAATGCGTAACATAAATACTCTGGTAATTGTAGCCATACAATGTTATTATGTTCATATTATGTTCAATTAATCTTTTAATTTATTTAGTTTACCTTTTGTTTAATATAACAACTCAATTATGTAACTTCCTCATGTTGGTAATACTGTTTTAATTGTATCAACTGTTTACTGTGAGAAATAATTTACAGAGATTTTTTTATACAATATATGCAAAGATTGTACATGAGCGTATTTTCACGACTCTAGATATATTATGTTTGATATAAAATCTGTTCATTTATTAGTTGAAAATTCTGTTTATTCTTTACAACCTTCTTCCTAATTAAGAATTATTTTATAGTTAATCTGTATTTCAGTCTTTTATGCAATGTAAGATTCGAAAATTAAGATAAGGGGAATTTTAAACATGAGGATCACAAAAAAAACAAAAATTTTGTTGAACTATAATATTTTAGAAAACATTTACATAAAAAATTTAACTATAGCTAACAAATCACAACAATGACATTTTGCATGAATAAAACATGTTATTTTGAAGCACTGACGTAAGCACATTTAATGACATTTTTCTCTCCATATATTTAGAATGTGAAAATCAGGCAGTTATACAGGATGTTTCTGTACTGAAACGATAAACACATTTAAAGAAAATAAATTAAAATTTACTATGTATAAGAATCTTTGGTTCTTTGATTTCATTCTGTTTTTTCACTATACATTAAATGTTTTTGAAGCAGAAAATCATTAGAGCTAAAGATTAAAAATAAATAGCGTGGATATTTTTCAATGTTAATTTACAATACCATTTGTCTTAAAAACTACTACTTTTTTATGTTAATTTTTGATGTTTTTGTTTTTATGAAATTGATGTGTTTATTAACACTGCAACACTTATCTAGAGATTACATCTTAACCTGTTAGGTTAATTAATTTTTTAAGTATCCACATTGAACAAACCATGAGATATTGAGAATTATATAAAAAAATATAAACAGAAAATGAAGTCATTTTACACCCATGTTATTAGGCATTTCCTAATTTTCAAAAGAAAAATCAATCCCTAAAGTCTGTTATATTATTTCAGAAGCACCCTGTAAAGGTACAGTGAAAGCTCATTCATTCAGAACTTCAACCTGCTACAAGACAATAAGATTAGGGCAGTCTAAAAAGTTAAAACTGACTGAACTCAAAATTTTTTTTAATTATACATGTGATAAAAGTTTATTTTCATAGTGGCAGTGGGCTACACCGGTTCAAAATCATCACCAACAATTTTTTTATGCATTATAAACATTTTATTGACTTGGAATAAACCAATAAACTTGTAAATATGCTTAAAGAACTGAAATATTCAATAAATAAAGTTTTAATTTACATTAATGGAAAATATACAATATGAAAATGTAACTAACTCACTTTTAAAATGCTCTATTTTACAAGATTTATATAACCATATTTTTACAAAACTAAAAGCTTCTAATAAATTAAAAACATTCATTATATCTACATATATACTTCTTCAATATCGTGCAATTATTATAATATAAGCCTATTTTATCTTTCCTGGATCATTATAGCTGTTACAATTAGAATAACTAAAACATTGTTCAACACAAGATGACAACACCGAGCAATTCATAAAATGAATGGAATTAATATGCTTTTCAAAAGAGAAGCCAGGCAGAATTTCCAATGGCAGTATCATTCCACAAATACCAGACTAGACAAAGCAAAAAAACTTGTTTCACACTTCTCAGAATAAAGCAAATTACTTTAGAATATACTTGCATCATGCATATTATTATTGATTGTTACTCAAATATAACATATCCATACGAAAACTGGCTTATCTAAGGAATTGTCCGAAGTAGTGCAATGAAAAAATGGTTTGAAATTATAACAAACTTCAGACTTCAACAATTTAATCTTGACTAGGATAAATCTTAACAAAGTTTTTTGTTAAGAATACTTATACGTAATTCATAATACTTTTACCATGAATATAACAAGATAAATATCAAAATAAATTGAGTATCTTTAAACCCAATTTATAGTTAACGTATAGTATTGTTTAATAAAATTTGTCTTTGGTAAAATCATTTTTCAAATATACCTCACAAAATTAACTACAGTACTGTATTATTTCTATTTAACATTAGGTTTCATAAAGCAATTAAAAACCTTGCTTTGTCTTTGATAAATTTTTTCCATTCTTATTTCTTCACATACAAGTTATGTAACAGTGTAAATAAATAATGGAATTTAATAGTTATAAACTTATCTATTTTTTTTGGTAAAATATTTACCATAACCTTTTAACCAAAAACTGAGCCTGTAACCTACACGATACATATTTCTGTTATAATAAACTTAAATAAAAATGTTATCATTCAATAATGATTCAATAAACCTTTCTCGTTTGAAATATAAATAGGAACTTCACTTAAAGTAAATTTAATTTTCATTTGTTGTCAATTAATTAAAACCTCAGTCACAATCTTTAACATAACCTTTCAATTATTTTCCTACCTTATTGCATTATAAACATCTAGATTACTCCTAAACAGATATGACACATGGACAACGAGACTTGTAACATTTACACCACGAGTGAGTCGTGACTCCCTTCCTCCACCGTCATGTACATCCCCTCCTCCTCGTACGCCGAATCGTGCTTGGCAAGGATCCTCAACAGAGGACGCAATTTGAGCCACCACTGGTGCTTGGGGATGCGCTGCCTGTAACATAACGTCAATGTTTAGACCAAGCTCTCGGACGACGAGAAGGTGTAAATTGTATCCCCCAAAAAAAAAAAATTTGATTAGATAGAGATAGAAGTACTTCATTAAACCTTAGCACTAGAATGGTCAGTAGTACTGGCCATGCCAATGATGCAGACAGATTGTATTAAGGTCCTGTGATGTTGTACTCGCCGTTTGGTTGGCCAGCAGTACTGGCCGTGCTGCATTCATTGGTTGGCCATGTTTGACAACCTTTCCCACCAAATCGGAATTGATTTTGTGTCAAACCTGGTTTGTTTACAACAATATTTATATGAACAATAAAAAGCCATTTTTAACGAATAATGTCAATTACAAAAATATATATTTCAGAATGAAATCATACTCCTGCAATATAGCCTCAAGTCATCTGAATTTAAATTGTCATCCATTGTAGTGTTTTCACTTTTTATCTACTGTGGTTAATATTAAAATAAATACTGAATTATTAATAAAATGTGCAGTTTTTACAAAAACCAGCTGTTATTAGCACTAAATATCACCACTTCTTAGTAAGTGTAACTGGAGAACAGCAGAACAACATACTAAGCATAACCTTAATTTCCATCCAACACATGTATGGTTTAAGAAGCCAGAATTCATCTGATTCGCTAGTTCCCCGAAAGATTGCAGCACATCTGAACCATGACAACGAGTTGTCAATCGCCATGCCCAAGTGCATTGTGGTTTCAACACAATCAAAGTTGAGCTTCTTTGTCTTCTTTCCATTGAAGACAAGATCATTGTTGTCGCTATACTCATCCGGCATACTAAGAGCAATTTAGGATCGGAATTCCAGGTCTTCTTTGTTTTTGCATAATCTAAGGAGGAGTGTATCGTCGGCATACATTATAGTAATACAGAAGGACTTTGGAGAGGACAAAAAGCATTTCATGGCTTATTTATTTTGCCAGTCCGTGGTACTTATATTTTACTCATTAACTTCAACACTATATTCAATTTTGAACAGAAGTAAAAATAAATCATTACTTCAGCAACAAAGCATAATTATTCTACTGTAATAACTAATATTTTGGCTAAACATTCGATAAATTAATTTACTGTTATATTTTGATTGATGGCAGAACATCCCAAACCTAGCACATAATCTTCAAAAAAGGTACAAATGATTATATTTACTGGCCAGTACTACTGGCCTTCCGACCCGGCTCCGATTTAATCTCGTCCAGTACCACTAGCCACCCGAGCAGTGAGGAGAGCTCATATACAAATTAATTCGACTTCGGCGAGAAAATGGTGACGGCCAGTACAGCTGGACATCCGAGTGCACAGGACAAGTTATAAATGCTCATCCGAGCACAAAGGTTTAATGGTTTTTCTGGTTGTAGAATGTTGTAAGCCAGCCAGAATTTGATATATGTGAGAGTTTGATATTCAATTATTAAGGTTTTGGTCAAATTCCTCCTAAATTTGACCATCACTAACCCACTTTTTTCGGTTCTAGACTGAAGTAAACCAACCAGGGTTTGTGATTTAGGATTCAATTAAAAAATAGGTTCTTATAAATTTGACCATCATTAACAGGCTTGTAGACAGCAACATCATAATCAGTATGATTGAATCATTCACTCACTCAAAGTTGGTCTCCTTCTTGAGGTCGAGCAGGGGCGTGAACCTGTACTGCCGTCTTACCACGCCCATCATCACCGCCGTGTCGGGCGTGTCAGCAAACACCGTCCCGTCCTCCCTCGTGTACTTCTTCAGCTGCTCAATCATCCACTCGACTGTCTTGGCCGCCTGTTTGGTGCCCATATTACGGTCAAACGGGGTAGGTGACCCTCCTTGCTGCATGTGTCCTGCGAAAATGTGTTCAACGTGATGATTAGATTAGATTAATGAAATGGCAACCAAACCACAAGGTAAGTATTTTAAGCAAAGTATGAATGAGGATTGAAAGTATGATGAGGAAGATGATTGTGGCGCTATCTTGTAGTCTTGTTACTGACTAAGGCTGACATGTTCCTTAGACAGGACTGTTAATTAATGGCCCAACAGCCGATGGCAACTAAGGGACCTACAGTTCAATGTGGAATCAGAAACACGGCCTCTGAATTACGAACTAATTATGAGGATGGTCTTCTTGGATTACCGTGGTATTTAAGAGTGCGGACGTTAATCCACACAAGAGAACACTACACCCACCGACCATCACTCACAACTAGCCACAATTCTGGAGAAAAAATTATCTTCAACCCTCCACTGGGCGCATAGCAGAAGTTACCATAAGGTCTTTTTTTATGTTTGAAAGCGTGGTTGAGACTTTCGTCTTTCCTAGAATCGATATTGATTCACTTGTAACCCTCTAATCCTATTTAGATGAAAATTAACAGCAAAAATGTATTATTCAGACCATAATGAAATTAACATGACACTATATATGATAAATTAGGGCTATGTTATTTTTTATGTAATTTATCACATTTCTACATACTATTTTACCGATACACATTATAGTTATAAAAGTAATAAATTTGTAATATGTAGGCTATATTTTTAAATATAACTACTTACCTGCACTTTCTCTCTACATTTGTAGTTTACACAATTATTTAACATTAATTTGATTTAACTCTGAAAGTTCTACTGAAAATCACAGTCCCTGCTCATTTAGTGTAAAAAAATGAAAATATTATTTTCCCAATGTTCATTATGGATTTAGATAGCTTGAATAAAGTAGGAAACAGAAATTGGCTTCATTTTTAACTATTGAAGATTTTAAGGCTATTTTTCTTTTAAAGAAAAAAGTTCTTTTTTCGTTTGGATGAGCCATTTCAGTTAATAATAATTATTTAGTAAATCCTATTCAATAAAACATTCACAGAATATACACTATTTACTGCTAAAACACAATGAAAATAATCACAAATCGTCAAGAATGTCAACAAACAAGGTTAGCGAAAGTGAAAACAGCTGGTGGTAGTGATTCGTGAGTTTTCTTGTTAAAAGCAGTACGGGAGCGTAAGAATACGGGCCAAAGTCGCCTAGCAATTAATTTCAGTCACTAAATTTCAACAAGGCCGCCAAATTGGTTTTGTGAGTGCATAGAGGCTAAAGCAACATAACCATGCACTCTATCGGTTGTTTTGCGAACTACAGCACAGTAAACGTGGCAAAATGATTGATCGCGAATAAACTTTACCGCGCCGTGCGAACTTACTGTGCTGCGAGAAATATCATCAGCCACCTGGTAAGGGTTGATAACCATATGTTATTGTGTTGATTACATATGACTACAGCAACCTAACAGGTTTTTCAAATTTTTTAAACTGCAAATGTATTATTTTTGAATACCTGGAGGTAACTTACAAAAGCGCCCTTTTATGTTTAAAAATACCATTTGCCCAAAGGGAGTTAATCAGAGCCTGTACTACAAAAATATAAGCACTTTATCAGTTTACATTATATTAATGTGATAAAATCTGGCTATATTTGAAGACAGTACGTTGATTGCAAGGGGCAATGTCAAAGTGCCAAGGAAGGAGCCAGTAAGGAAAAGAAATTCTCCTACTGAATTAATATGCCAGGCAATGAATTTGTATTAGGCATACTAATTCAATTTGAATATTAATAATATATTCAATTATATTATATTAATAATAATGTAGCCTACGTTTGATACAATTCTGAACTTAATGTAGACTGATTTAACTTTATTTAGTTTGTTACTGAAATTGTTATATAAATTAGTGTATATTACTTTAATAAAAGTGAGTTGACCATTCAGTCATTTAGTAAATTTGTTGTGTATTATGGTGATTAAATCTTTTCTTTCTCACCTAGAACATTCATTCGTGCACTAAAAAGTCCTTTTCCCTCTTCTGAATAAAGTCTATAGATGAAGTCTGTGTTGTAGTTGTCATTGCATTTTTCATTCCTGTAACAAGGTAAATGTTTAAACTTACCATACAATCTAAAATAATTAAAAGTATTTATTGTCTAGACTACTAACTTTGTAATAAACTTTAAAACAGATTTCGTACCTCAGGATCAGCCCTCTTTGAACTCCTTCCGCCATTTTTGATGCCATGTGATACACATCCTGTTGTAAATCTTTTATTGAAAACTTCTCTTCGTAAATGTATGCAGCGTCTGCTCCTCCAGCAAGACCTTAAAACAATGAATAAAAATAAACTGCTTGAAGAATCGAGAATCGAGCGTTCTTTGAAAGGCAAGAACTAGAAAGTTCTGAGCTTTTGTGAAAAGATTTCATACACACTCTGATCCACCGAGGATGGCCGATACAATATAAAATACAACTGGAATTTTTTAGGATGGTAAAAAAAAGCTTTTATGCGACATATATTTGGCAAACACAAATCTTCTATAGCTAATTTTACTGATCATCGACAAATTCTTACAGGTTTATTGTATTGGAGATTTTTGTGTTCCTAAAATTAAGATTGGGAGATCAAAGGATTAATGGTTTTAATTGTAATGGTAAAGTAAGACATTAAAATGAGTTGACAATTCCTTCCTATCAGTTGGAACTGTATTTAAAAAATCAGATATGCAGGAATAAAATTTTATCGTAATCAACCAAACATATCAGATTAAAAACCTGCCTAATAAAAGTATAAAAAATTTAAAAATTTACTTTACCGTCAAAACTTTGTGTTCATTTAGTGAACGTTAACAAATAATTATGTTTATATTTATACAGTAAACCCTCTCATATCCAGACCCTCCGATATTCGGACGTGATTTGAAAAGAATGAAAAAATTTAAAATTATTCTGGGATGTCAATGTTTGTTAAACCAGTAGTCGTGAATGATGTTTGTAGGCCGGTTATTAGCGCGCCGATCGCAGAACGCGGGGTTGAAGCCATGTGGACAGAGGTTATGTTTAAAAGCAGAATAGGGATTGGGGAAACGGTGAGTTACCCTAGTCCTGAGTGCCTGAGTCTCTAGCGCTACTGTCTGTATTCTGTGCTATCTGGTGCAAGGTCACTGACTTACGAAACAATAAACCTCCCCACCCCACCTGTCCGTTCCCACCCCATTAGCCAAGCCAACGCATCACGTGTACTGTAGTGACAACACCTGCCTCCGTGGTCAGTGTCGCCTTTGTTTTGCTTCAGTGACCTTGTCTTTCTTGCTACGGTTCGTTTTAGTTTTGGGTAGAAATAAGTTATTATGTCCGGAAAAAGAAAAAAGGATTTTACATCATTAACATTTCATTTAATTACGATGGAGGAAGTTTTGTATTACTCTAGTACTTTACCACTTTGTACTGTATTACGTGATTTTTTTTAGTTTTGATATTATTAAAGTGGTTTTTTTTATTTAATACACGGATGTTTTATTCTCCTCTCATATCCGGATTGTTTGCTATCCAGATCGGACGTCGCCACATTAGTCCGGATATGGGAGGGTTTACTGTATTATTACAACTAAAAAATACTGTTAAAAATATTACTCCTTATTCTTATTCTATGCTCTATCTCTGTACTATGATTTGGCGTTATTATCGTATACTTAGCTGGTTTATACAAGAAATTTGACACTGTTCAATTTATTCTCGAAATACTTATGAATAAAGGATATTTAGATTTGATTTGAGAACATGTCCTCACCAGCAACGGTGGCCAAATAGCCGCAGTATCCTCCCATCGTCTCAATGACAAACACTCGACGCTTGGTACCTTGGGCGGACTGCCGGATACGGTCACAGATCTGTAAAGATTTTATTTTTATTTTAGCACAATTATTCAAAGAGTGGACTAATTTTTTAATAAATCATAAAAAGGTTTGGTTATGTTATGTTGTGTTCACCTGAACCAAACCCTTAAGGGGTGTTTTCCTAACTCTGCAGTTAATAGCTAGTCGCGGATTGCGAAGGTAGGAATACAGTCTCACTTGATCTCAACGCAACTAGTATTTGGTCATTGTTGCGGTGACACAGTTCTTTTCACGGAACACGCTGCACAACATACTGTGCAGGTAGGAAAACGCCCTCTAAGAATGTAACAATCCATTACATACATTCAATAACGCGCCAGCTGCCAGTTGCCGTGATTTACATGCATTTGTCAGTACTGCATTTTGCTGCTACCTGACTGGATTTTTGTGAACTATTTGGAGCTTCTCAATATTGGAGAACGAAGGATATCTACCTTTCTAACATAATTGTTTTTGTCATTCTGCTGTCTTTAAAAGTAGGAAAACAACTGAAAAATGTTTATATTTTCTTCCCTGTAGGAAATGGGTTAGATCATGGATATGTTTAAAGGTAATGTTTTCACTTACTCTAAACAGCTGTTCTTATTCTTTTATATTCAAAATTCAGAGCAATAGCTCTGGTGGTTTCTATTGAAACCTGTTACATATTTTCCATATTACAAATCACCCCACCCCCCAGAGATAAGACATATCCATGTCAAAATCTCTGCTGAGAGAGAAGACAATAACTTGTTTTTTTGTTTACTGTTATCTGATATAATGCTTGAAGCCAGTGATTTTGTGTTGGTTTGACAGTGTATTGAACTGAAATAAAATAAGTTATTACGTCTACAAGTGCATTATGTTTTGTTAGTGAAATGTAGTGTCGTAATAGTAAATTTTAAATGGAAAATTTGTTTCAAGATAACATTTCATTTCATGGTAAACTGACATTGTGAGTAGGGCCTACTGTACAGAACTAGGTTATATTCACAGTTTTCAATCAAATATTAATTTGTAATGGCCTTAGACGATAACAATGCATTGTGGTTAGATGAACGTTTATTAGTAACAGCTCAGGTTTGCTAGTAGTGGGTCGTCCAAAATAATGTCGTCCAGAGGTGTTGGGAAATCTTAATTTTTCACAGCTACTTTTAGCCTCATATTTCAGTTCAGGTCTATAGTATTAGGCTATTGTGTTGTCCAGAACCCTTTATGACTTATACAGAGTTAGCACAGCTATTTTCAACTCTTAGAAGATTTGATTTTTAATTTTACAATATGTTAACTTCTGCTAAAAATTTCAAAACTATGATAAGATGTCATATCATGTGATCCAATATAAAGGTAAGGTATAAAGCTTTCTACAGACGATCAGATCTATCTGACAGATAAAACTGTCAGTTAAAACTGATCGTCTGAATGCAAGATTCAGACTGTGCGCTCAGGCCAAAAAATTTAACTGATGAAATTCTGTTGAATTAAATTTTTAAATGGACTGATGTCACAAAAAATAGCCTTGTGAAGGTGATTAGAGCCTTCAACTGCCTTCAAGAGCCTTTTAACTGTCAGTTCGGACTGATTAGGGGGCTTAAATAAAATTTAGAACATTGCATCTTACATATAACTCTTGTCGCCCAAAAGTTATATCATTACCTCAGTGATCTCGTTGAGAGCAGTGTCACAGCCCAGGGAAAACTCTGTTCCGGGGACGTTATTGCTGATTGTGGAGGGAATCACAACGATGGGGATGCAGAACTCCGGAAAAGAGCTGCGGTTCTCAGTAAACTGCAGGCCAGCCTGGTATGCCTGCAAACAGCAAATCAACATTTAACCAAAATCTATGTAAATTAGGAATATCATATTCCTGATCAAATAGATTTAGATATCTGTTTAGATGAGTTGTTGAACTCAGAAATTTGAGAGATGTATTTTGACATTCTCTGATTACATACTAGACTAAGAGGCACAAGACTCAAAACCCCTCTTATGGACTGTTTTGTATCAAAACTGAGTTCCTACTACTATCAAGTAATTCCTGTGATTTTAGTGCTCATCCATGTTATTTAAATGAAATAGAAATGTTTCCTGAAATACAATTGATTTAAAGACATCATACTATAATATTTTCACTAGAGGTGTGCGGATATCCGAAAATTCGGTTCGGATTCGGATCGGATATCCGAAACCGATCCGAATGTATTTAAGATATCCGATACGATCCGATAAATATCCAAATTTTCGGATAGACTGTATAATACAGCAATTTGAACAAAAACAACGAGATTTTCGTCAAGTTAATACCCGCGAAGCTGGAATAATTTTTGCTTAAACCTTGATAAGACGACGAAATTACGTAGTCTTTCATCAAAACAATGTCGTTGACTGGTAGACATGATACACTTATAGCGATTCGAATGACGAATGACGACCGCAGATGATGAAATTACGCAATTCATATCCAATCTGAATGTAAGAACGTCATTGGGCGGTCCGAGGATGCTGTATGATTATTCGATTTTTCAACTACGCATTCAAGTAACCGTAAGTTCAACACGATATTGCATTTTGAAATACAAAGCATAGCGTCATCGATAGTTGCACAGAGTATCAAATTGCGGTTTGATATTGTTCCATATAAAATTTCATTTCGGCCACGAAAAATCTTGAATTGTTGATTTAATGTTACTGGTAACAAACCATCATAATAGCTCGTTTTGCGACGGGGTTTCCGGCAAAAATAATACTACTTCATTCTGATCGTCTACGTAGACGATCAATTGTTTAGTTATCGCATTCTCAACTACTCCGGGTTTGAGCAATACGATAAAGTGTTGCCAAATTTACATTTGGCCTATTTCGTCATTCAGTGTTCACATAACCAACAAATTTTCCACTTGTTTTCAATCTACATTTTATCTTTGATAAATGAATTTAAGCGTTATTAGTTTTACATTTTTAGATAAGTTTAAGATGAATAACTAACTAGATTACGACGAGGTACCATAATTTCACGAGTTCAATATTGTTACACAGCCGATCGGGGTATTTTATCTGCCAAATATTCCAACTCTGCGCCTGCGCACAGGCCTTTGTTTGATATTGATAGCACTGTCGACTGTCACTTGTCACTGCCCTTGCCGATACGTAGATAGCCGATGGCATCGAGCCAACGGCGTCTGTCAAATCTTAATTCTTTGTTAATGGTGATTTGTTTTCATCATTGTAATAAATAAAATAATTTAATCGTGAAATAAAATTGAGAATTAGTTGATTATTAGTAGAATGAATTGATGAATTAGTAGAAAGTTGATGTCATTTAATGGCGAATTATAAGGTTTCTGTTGATTTAATTTGTGAATTACGCCATATTAAAATTTGTTACTGGTAATTGTTATTTTGTAAATTAGTATTTATTGATGGAATCAACTTATTATTATTATTATTATTATTTTAAATGCAGTGAAGTAAAATTTTTAGTTTTGTTGTTCATCCTATGAAGAATTTATGATTTTTTATATACCATTTTATAATTTTGAGTACCTGGTGACCGAGCTTTGCTCGTTTAGAATAATACAAGTATTATAAAAATTAATTAGAAAAATTAAAACACATTTATTACTTACATTTATGTGGTTTAAATAAAACCGATTTAATACACCATAATTAGTATAGCACTGAACAAAAAGTATTGCCCCTGATGGGGTTAGAACACGCGACCTTCATATTACGAGGCCAACACACTACCGCTGGACTACGGCGTCTGTCAAATGAGCAACGCCGGTTAAGGTCTTTTAGCCAACCTCAATTGTTTTAGCCGATCATTTACTGTTTAACTATCCATACAGTTATTATTAGCCTGTGACCAACTGATTTTGATATAAACGGAATGAGGATTGAAAAGCAAAAGAGAAATTTCATTTACACATATTAATTGGTTTGTTATAGTGGCTTCAAGGAATACAACAAATACGTTTTCTATCAAAACACGGAAGATTTTGGAAATACTCTTTCCTGCTTTTATTTCGCACAGTTATGTTACCCTTAAGTTTTTACAAATTGTTTAGTAACCTGATAATTCTACATTTATTACATACATAAAATAAATATTTATGAAAAACCTCTATTCACATATTGTTCTTTGCCGTCTTCAATCAAGAACTGTCAAACGGTTATAAACAGCTGTTTTGGTTTGTATTGTTTACATTTTATTCTCCATAAGCGTAATGTTAAATTTTTAGATTTTAAACTTAATATTACAGTAAAACACGAATTTTCGTGGACATTAGACCTATCTAGAACTTATTTTCTACTCGGAAATTAGTTATTTCCAAAAAATAAAGAAATTCCTCGGTGCCGTTTTCGAGATCCGTGTGCAAATATATATATATACAAACCACTCCCGCATAATGACATAAGAATATCATAGGAAGAAATGAGAAAACACTTTGTACATCAATAGACAGTTCCAAATATTTATGCCTATTTGTTGTGTTTTTCCTTGATAAATTGTGATTTAATTTAAAAATATTCTTGCGAAAACCAAGATTTTAAATCAATTGAATAGGTCCCCCAAAAGTCGTTCCAAGCAACAAAAAACCTAATTTTGAATTATCAAATGTAGAAACTTTAATTGATCGTGGAATCCAGCAAAGCACACCAATCGAAAATCAGGGCTGCAAAACCAAATATACCACGTATAGTTTGTGGCGTCTAGAACCTTTTCCACTAAATATTTCCGCTTGGAAATTTTTCTGGGAGACCCATCCAATCAACCCTTTAACCGCTGGGTTTTTTTCGCAGCTTCACACATTTGATACTGCAGACGTAGTGGCGATGACATTTGTGGCATGGACATAGTTTCATAAAATTCCACTAGAATGCAGCACCAAATGGTCTGTCACTTCTCATGTAACAGCCATAGCTTGAAAAAAAAACTAGCGGACGACTTATATCCATGAGAGAATTAGCTAAGAACGTCAAATCCGAGTTAACTCGGGCGTCGCGGTTGCCGTAACAAGAGCATTACATAACTTAACTCAGGTGTCGCGGTTAAGGGGTTAAGGAATATGCGAATACATTCTTAACATGTTTTATAGTTTTATGTTGTATAAAGTCCAAATCTCACCTCAAAGCCTCCAATGATGAGAAGTGCTTGTATTTTGAACTCCTTGAGCCGGGCGGCGATCTGAGGCATCCGGCCGCCTGGAAGAGTGCGCTTGGTGCCCAACATGGCTCCACCCTGGCCCACCCAGCCTGTCACATCGGACCAATTCATCACTTGCACCTGCAACAACACACAGAGATGTCGTAGATGAAAAACAGAAAAGATTATATGGTTTGGGCATATTAATAGGATGAAAGAAGAATGACTCCCAAACCATCTACATGGTTTTTCACCATAGAGGAATGGGATGACTTAGACACAGTTGGTGTCTCGAGATAAAGGAAGCTATGGCGGTGAAGAACCGGAGGTAGAGATAATATAGAAACTAGGAGCTGTGTAAATTAGGAACAGAAGGTTAATATCTGGGGAGGGAATTGCAGGCAATCCTCAAATTGGGAAAATGTAGTTAATGACTGGTAATTTTAGCTATATACTTACACTAGGGACCATATTCTATAAAAACTGATTCTGAAGATGATTTTAAAAAACTATTCTTCACAGATAACGATATTTATTATTTGAAAATTAACAGTGATGGTCAAAACCTTCCTCAAAATTCATATATATATATATATATATATATATATATACCTCGAAACTCCCGACTTCCTAGAGTTTTCAGGTGTAAAACAACAGCTGGGACTGTTACCACAGCATGCTCACCAGGTATAAGGCTATTTTTCTTTTAAAGAAAAAAAAAGTTCTTTTTACACTTTCCTTGTTTTTTGTTTACTGTTATCTGATATAATGCTTGAAGCCAGTGATTTTGTGTTGGTGTCTTGGCCAAGGATAGAACCCTGACTCTGGGCTCCGTGGAAGGACCTAATGGTGAGTTATTTCACAGACCACAGGAGGTGTTGGAACGTATGGCTGAGGTACACTTTCCTGAATGCATCATTGGTGGAGAAAACTGGTGAATTAGGTGAGTCTGCGTCGCGGAGGGCCTGTGCAACCAGGTGGGGTGCCGCCAGCAGGATCATCACCTACAGCAGGATAAGATGGGCTATAGGCTCTCTAAGTCCTTTCAAGTCACCGGGTCCAGATGGAGTCCGGCCGGTTTTTCTACAGCAGGGCATAGAAGATAACATTTCATTTCATGGTAAACTGACATTGTGAGTAGGGCCTACTGTACAGAACTAGATTATATTCACAGTTTTCAATCAAATATTAATTTGTAATGGCCTTAGACGATAACAATGCATTGTGGTTAGATGAACGTTTATTAGTAACAGCTCACTTGGCCCTGGGACATGTTCCTGCTGCATGGAGGACTTCCAGGATAGCATTTATCCCAAAACCGGGTAAGAATAGTTACATAGTAGTGGGTCGTCCAAAATAATGTCGTCAAGAGGTGTTGGGAAATCTTAATTTTTCACAAACCCAGCTACTTTTAGCCTCATATTTCAGTTCAGGGCTATAGTATTAGGCTATTGTGTTGTGTCTTCTTTCTTGTTTAAGACTCTGCAGAAGTTGGTGGTGGTAAGGTATATCTGGGACTCTTCGCTGAAATCTGCCCCTTTACACCCAAACCAGCATGCCTACATTCAGGGTAGGTCTTGCGAGTCGGCCCTGCACCAGTTGGTGTGCAGAATTGAAGGAGCTATTGACCATAAAGAGGTGGCACTTGGAGCGTTCCTGGACATTCAGGGAGCCTTTGACAACACGGCCTTGGATGCCATGTTGAACACCGCTAGATCTAGAGGATTCAGCGATGTCATCTGCCGATGGATTGAGGCACTGCTACGCAATAGGTATGTGAAACTTTCTCCACAGGGAGTAGAGGTAGTAGCCAGGTCAACAAGGGGCTGTCCACAGGGAGGCGTTCTCTCACCCCTTTTATGGAACCTGGTGGTAGACAGCCTTATTAGAAGGCTTAATGACAGTGGTGTCTTTGCTCAAGGATATGCTGACGATATTGCCATCCTTGTGATAGGTAAGTTTAACAATACAGTTACTGACCTCATGAACTCTGCACTAAGGCTTGTGGATGGTTGGTGCAATGAGGTCGGTCTATCTGTGAATCCCTCTAAAGTGGTTGCTGTACCATTTACCAAGAGGAAAAAGCTGACCGGGGTTGGCCCGCTCAAACTACAGGGGAGTTTGATCAACCTGCAAAACCAGGTGAAGTATCTTGGGATCATTCTGGATCGGATGCTTTGCTGGGAATCTCACTTACAACGGGTTATTGACCGGGGTAAGTGGTCTCTGTTTGCATGCAGGCGTATGGTCGGCGCAGCATGGGGACTGAAACCGGGGCTAATGTATTGGCTCTATGTTTCAGTAGTTAGACCAACTATGACATATGCGTCTTTGGTTTGGTGGACCAAGATGGACTCAGGTGTTGCTGTGAAGAGGCTGGCAGCCGTTCAGCGGCTGGCATGTCTCACGATCACAGGGGCGATCAGCAGCGCTCCTGGGGCCACTCTTGACTGTTTGCTTGATCTTTTGCCCATAGACATTCACATCAGGATGACTGCCAGAATGGGTGCATACCGCCTCTGTGGAGAGGGCCTCTGGAATAGGCCAGGTGAATTACGTGGTCACACCAGAATTTCGGGGATAGTTCAGAGCGACATTTTAGGTATGCCCTTTGATTATCTTCCGAGAACTTTTTCTTTTGGCAGGTCTTTCCGAGTTCTTTTTCCGCAACGGGACGAATGGAAGGATGGAGCCTGCCCACTACCACCCTGTGATCAGGAGTGGTACACTGATGGGTCCAAGAGCAGTCGGGGCACAGGAGCAGGCATCTACGGGGTGCAGGACAACGTACGGTCAGGTATTTCCATGGGGACTTTCCCCACTGTTTTCCAGGCCGAGATCACTGCCATTATGGAATGTGCCAGAGACATCTTGATGCTGGGTCATGAGGGCCTTTCTATCAATATTTTCTCTGACAGTCAGGCGGCTCTTAGAGCTCAGAACCCTTTATGACTTATACAGAGTTAGCACAGCTAATTTTCAACGGCTTGTGTCCTGTGTAGGCAGACACAATGAAGTCACCCTTTGTTGGGTTCCAGGGCACTCAGGGGTGGATGGTAACGAAGTGGCAGACGGGCTGGCCAATAGGGCTGCATCATCCCCCCTTTGTGGTCCTCAACCCTTCTTGCAAAACCAGATATACCACGTATAGTTTATCAATTCCTGGGCTAGGGATTGTCATAAGAAAAGATGGGCTGAACTTTCCCTGCATAGAGTTAGTAAGCTTAATCTTCGTTCTCCATCTCGTCAAGTTGCAAAGAGGTTCCTGAAACTTGGCAGGAAGGATGCCAAACTTGTCACAGGTATCGTCACTGGTCACGGTAATCTGAGGAAGCACCAACTACGCATGGGGGTCTTCAACGGCGACCCTCTGTGTAGGAAATGTTATCTGCAGGAGGAAACTGCAGATCATCTACTCTTTGATTGTATAGAAAGAATTTTGAATGCCAAAATCAAAACCGAAACTAAAAATATTGAGGCAATTTGGTAAGGGGTAGTTTTCTGCCTCCTGACGAGCTCGTTGATAGGATGCTGCAGTTTTACAGGTCTCTTCATCTAGAAGATTCCTGATTCTCCAGGAAAGAGGATTTTTAGGGGTGCGCAAAAAGCCGCAACGGCTGAAGCGCCTTGGGAGATCCGCCCCTTCGAATGAATGAATGAATGAAAATCAGAGTTTAACCACCAGTGGTCCTTCAATAATTCCAGAGCTACATAATGCATAAATACTATTTACATTCCTGGCTATAGTAATGAAAATTAAATTAAAAACAAAAAACATTTTTATAATTATCACCCTCAATGTAGCCCAAAAATAATGTTGGTTTCATTTCAGAACCAATAGTAAATCAATAATTGATGGTAGCCTATATTTTGATTAGAATTCTTGCATAATTTCATCACCAGTGAATAAATAAAACAGATGAAAATGACAGAATCGGGTCGGGCCAGAAATTATTAATCAATCCCGCCATTAACAAAATTAAAATGTCCCATGGTGTCCCGCAGGGATCAATTCTGGGACCGGTTCTATTTTTGATCTATGCAAACAATATAAATGAATCTGTCCAAAATGGAAGTGTGATTCAGTATGCTGACGATACGACTCTCTGTTTTAAAGGAAAAAATATAGAAGAATTGGAAGTTAAGTCATTTATTGAACTTAACTCCATCATTCAATACTTTTCGGAAATAAATCTTGAAACAAACCATTCAAAAACCACATTTCTTAACTTTTCCCTTCGACAGCAAAATTTAGAAAATCAGCCAGCCGTCATGATGGATGATGTTCTCTTAGAGTATACTGATTCCACTAAGTTCTTGGGAATGTACCTCGATGAGGGATTGACCTGGGACAAACAAATTGATCATATTTGCTTGAAAGTTTCAAGGGGCATTTATGCTCTGCGCCATCTTTCTCAATTCTGTTCTCAAGAAGTACTTAGAATGGCCTATTTTGGCCTGATTTATCCACATCTGACCTATGGAATTAGGTTATGGGGTGGCTGTGCTAAGTACAAGTTTGAAAGAATATTCCGGCTGCAGAAAAAAGCAGCCAGGATCATGGCAAAATTGAATTTTAGAGAGTCGTGCCAAAATTCATTCAGGGAGCTTGGCTTACTCATATTACCCTCTCTTTACATGCTGGAGATGTCAATGTATTGCCAATCGCAAGACATGATCTGCAGCAGAGATGTTCACAGATCTGAAACCAGAGGTAGAAATAATTACCGTGTTCAACAACACAGAACAACAGTTTTTGAACATCTCGCAGCTCAAGTAGGCCTAAAGATAACCAACCAGCTCCCTAATCAGATTAAAGCGTCAGCAACCAAAAATCAATTAAAAATTCGTTTGAAACAGTTTTTGATGTCGGGAGAGTTTTACTCGGTCGATGAGTTTATGAGGAGCCGCTGGAATTAAAATTAAATTATACATACTCCGGCAACTTTGTCCCGTACGAATGTGAGAGTGAATGGGCCAGTGTGGTATGTTTGAATGTGTGAGTGGCTGAAGTTTGTTTTTGTTTTTATAACTACTGTTATGCAATGTAATCATTGTCGACACAATAAAATATATTATTATTATTATTATTATTATTAACCCTCCAACGGTTTTACGTCGATTCATCGACGCCACCGCCGGTCGTAGAAGGTTCACCGTCGATCAATCGACGGTAGGTAAGCTTTTACAAAAAGCAATGGTGTGAATACATTTTCGGTTAAAACTACATTGAATATAGTATCGTTGTTTTCTACAGATCATACGCTTTCCGCCGAGGTATGTTTCGTTTTGCTTACTCTATGCGTCAGAATTCTATGTTAGTTAAAACATCGGTCTTCAGTAGCGCGGTTATGTCGCTTTGTTTACAATGGTGGCGTTACACGTTCTCGTCGCGTTTGTTTGGTGTTCTGATGTTAATTTCACCATTTTAAAATTGATAGCAGTGACTTATGTGTATAAAACTATATATTTTTATTTTACTTATTAAATTTTTAAAAACTTGGCTATCTTCAATTTTTGACTGGTATTTATTTTCTGTGTTTTGTGGGGGAGCAAACTTTGAAAAATTTTTTGAAAAAAATTTTTTATCAATTTTAATTGGATACACCCATCAAACCCAAGATAAAAATAAAACATGTTACTTTTATCTTATAGATAATTTAATGTAGATTAAAATGGTGTATAATATGTTATAGTTACTATATTTTTACTATTTTATGTAGAATTTTTAGTAAAAGCCTGCAAAAGCGCCAAAATGAGGTGAACCTCAAGGGGTCAAATAGTGAACCGTTGGAGGGTTAATTCACGCGAAAAACCACCTCGCCATTGAAATTTTGTTGCTTTTACAGGGAGTTTAGGCTTTCTTTATCTCCTGTACATTTCTCGTATTTTTCACAAATTTCACTCACTTTTTCTCACACTTCTGACATTTTGAAAAGCGGAAAATGAAATCATTAACAATGGTTTGCACATCACTAAGATAGATGAAACCGCTAATCTAACCATTGCAGATCGAAACTGGAAGAAAAAATTGACACAGGACACAAGAGTCCACGTTATGGTCAATGTGACGTAAAAGCAGCCGACACTTAACTTATTAGTTTGTTTACATCAGTGACACTTTTGTAGTGATGAGTAGAGTTAAAAAACACTACGCTGTTCAATGATTACAGAACCACTTTTAAATAAACAATTTAAGATAAAAATAAACTCGAGATGTAAAGACATAAATTCGCGATTTGGTTTTGACAGCAGACAGCAGACAGCTGACAAGCTAGGTTATCGGTGTCGGCAGAGTGATAATAACAGCTGTCAACAAAGTAATCCCTGTTTTGCAATGGCTATTGTATAGATTAAAATAATGTCATGTTCCTTTTATCACTGAAATAATATAATAATCATTAAGAAAATAGAACATTTATAAACTCTGTTAAAATAATTTTAAAAGCCTAATAAAGCACATTAACAAATTTATCTCACCATCACGAGTTGGTGATACAATAATAAATTATTTTAATAGAAAAACCACAAATGAATAATTTACATCCAGAGTATGGCAGACGACTTCTGACTCAACATTAAACAAACACTGTCAGCAATTCTTCTTTTCATAGTTTCTTAACAAGAGATTTCAAGCTTGTAACTGGTCAAATTTGGGCAGTTAATACCTTGGAAACAACGGATTCCACTTTAACGGCGAGTGGTGAAATCCGATTTCATCAGTCACGGGGCTAGGTTCGTTCGTCACAGTTAAAGCTAGGTTCACGGCGGTTTCAGTTTTGGGTAAAATATGTAAGTCACTTGTACTTCGTCGCATTACTCGGGGAGATGAGCTTCTGCGGAAGATTGTCGAGTAATCTTGAGTCTTCACTGCAAGTACCATTCAGTCAGTCCAGTCCAGTGTCGTCCTGTTTGCCTCAACACAAACACTCCATTGAATCTCGCTTAGGGAGCTTGTACAACAACGAATCGTTGCTAACCCTTTAATTGTAATATTTAACTGATAACTCATTTAAAGATGTTTCGTAGTTAAGTAATTGTGACTTTTAGCAATACTATTATTTTAAAAATAGCAGTTTGCCAAATTCCCGTACAAAACCATATTTATTAGAGATTCCTGTACATTTCCCGTACAATTCCTGTCGAAAAAAACCCCGTACAATTCCCACTTTTCCCGGTCGCAGGACACCCTGTTTTATTCCAGCAAAAAACTTCTGGCGACGATATAGCCGATACGTAGTAGTAGTTTTGTTTAAAAATAAACTAACATTCGATTTTCGGCCCAACCCGACCTTGGCCCGAACACTTCGTTTGACCCAACCCGATATCTCGGGCCAGCCGCTGACCCGACCCGACCCAAAAATTTTGAGTACCTGCAGACCCCTACTAAAAAGGGATATATGTACATCCCAAATTACCAAGCCTTGACAAGGTGAAAACAGCTGGCCGTAATGACTTCATTCTATAAGTGTATATAGCGGACGAATACTGGATGTTGTTGCCTGGCAACAGATCTTAGTCACTAAATATTCCAACAAAGTCACCGTATTGGTTTTTGTGAGTACATAGAGGCAAAATCAACATCACCATGCACACTATTGGTTGTTTCACGTACTACGTCTTGCAACCCTACTGTGATAGCTGCCCAAGGGTTAATAAAACAGATTTACAGTAAGAGGACCTCTTGGAAGATCAAGACTGTTGTGGTGATACCACTAATTGGAGTAGGAAGGATTAAAAATGATGGAAGATATAAAAAAATTGAGGTGTTGAAATAGGTGTGTTGAAGGTCAAAAACTATCTTGGTTTTATATGGGTACAGAGTGGTACCGTAAGTGTTTTAATATCAATAAATTCCATAATTGTTTTAATGCCTTACATTGCCGGCGATTAAGCCTTCAACACCGTCGTGGATGCCATAGACAGTGTCACCTCGGTAGATGCAGTTTCGAACAAACGAACGGACAGCTGCATTCATGCCGCAAGCAGGTGCACCAATGTGCATAACCGCCAACGTGTAACCCTCCTGTAAACATAGGAAATGTTACAAAAACAGTAAGTGAACAAAGAGGTACCATAGTTTTTAGCCAGCTTTGTTTAGTTTTGATTATTCATATCATTATATGCCAGCACCAAAACCAACCCCAACACCGTGCTTAGAAATATTCAATGTACCTATTTTTAGTCTTGCAATTTAATCTGCAGCAAACACTTCAGTGGGATTACCACAATAACAAGTAAAACATTTAAATAGAAAAGTGAATAAATCAACACCAAACTCAACTGCCAACACTAATAGTAGAGTAATAATACTGAGAACAGTAATTAGATACATTAGATATATTAGAATAATAATTAGAGTGGTGTATTTAATATAAATATTTCTGAAATAATTTGAAGACCTGAAGTAAAATAAGGTCTAAGTGCCATTTTTGAATTTTTCTGAGTTATAACCGGAAATGTGATCTATAAAGCAAGCCAGTTTAGGGCATATTCTGATCTAAGTGCCCCAACTGTTTCTAGTAGTTGTTATGGGGAAAAAAACCTTGATATCTCAAAACGTTAAAGGTACTTGGATCATAATTTACTTCAGGTCTTCATTGATTAAAACATAGAACATAAAGTCATTCAATATAAAGTTATTATAATCCTTTAAAAGAATTAAAATATTAGAATTCAACACTGACACTATTGAAACTAAGTTTTAAAAATAAGAAAAAAACTGTGACTACCACAATATAAATTATCAGGCTTTAATACATTCGCTGCTGGTCATAATGTATAGAATTACAGCCAATGTTGACATTATTTTGTTGTAATTTCTACTCAAATAAATATTTATATTTTATAATATATTATATTAAATATATAATATATTATTTATAGAATATAAACAATAAGATTAATATGGCATGTGTGCTCGATTTTTCTCAACCTCGCTTCTCCTCAAGCCGAGCCATAACTTGATGCCAAATGGCATCATCCGCAGCGAATGTTTTAAGGAAGCCAAAGCAAGCAAAAATGTATAAACTGGAAAGATGCTGGATGATATGGCATTGAGAATGATTTTTTTTAATTACTGGGAACAATTAAATTTGAAAAGAAAATTTATGTATGTATTGAATGAAAGATGAAGGGGATGAGAGATTATGAGTTTGTAAATGTATGAACTTTGATACAAAATTGAGGTGAATGATGTGCAAAAAATAACAGTAGACTCTCAATAATTAAGAATGCCACATACGTTCCGACCTGTTCGGATTCACGGAAAAATTCATGGCAATACTAATTATGTCCACGTTCGACTATACGACTTATCAGATAAATTGTTAAAAAAACAAATCCAGTCAGCGGTCCGAAGACAATTCCAATCTGACTTTTCCGTCACAGCCAACATCTCGGACCCAGTATGAGCTTATCAGAAGAGGTTTGTTGTATATAGTTAGCTTTGATACATAGCAATCAATCCATGTACGGTATTATGATTGCTCTCAATTGTTATTAACCTCAACTGTCGCCATGATCTGACAGGAGTTGCGGGCCACCGGTTTTGATCCAGCAACCTTTGACTTAATGGGCTAAAGCGTTATTTTTGGGCTACCGTGTCGTTAAAATTAGTAAAGTGTCACATTGGAACAGCACACGTTGAAAGAATAACTGGCACATTCCAAAAAAAGTCAGTTTTATAGATACCAATTTGTGTTACTCCTCTAGGAATAATTTTCATTAGATTTTAGTAGTTTAGTAGATAATGGTATTATAATTAATTATCTGTATTTTTAACCCTCCAAGTATCTATAGTAATTTTACCAGGGTTGAAGTGGTTTTGTGGAACTTAAAAAAAATCTATCAAGCTAATAGTGACGCACAGAAGTAGAGAGCAAGGCTCGATTTTAGTTCCGACCGGAGGGCCTCAGCCGTTGGATGGTCTATCAGACAGGAATAGGTTAATAATGTACAAAATAATATTATTTTGTGATGCCAGTAAAATAAGTGAGCCAATTTTATAAGCTTGATAAAAAACTAAACGCTAAATTCATGTACCTAAGAATGAATGAATAAATCCACCAATATGTTTATTGTATGAAGGGAGAACACGTAAGGGAAGAATCTCTACTACGAGTTTTACAACAGAATCGCAGGCATGGAATATACTTACCATGCCCCACAAAGTGTCTTGCTATCGAAACAGAACAAAAGTGATTGTGACTTTTAATTCATGGGATACCATGATAAGTTTCTTGGCTGATCAATGAAACTCAACCTAAATTGTTTAGAAAGAATGCTTTTGATATAAAAGATGATAAATAAATTTATAATTTTAATGTAAGAAATGTAACATAACAGCATAAAAAGTAACAACACATTTAAAATTTATTTCAAATAAATTATTTTGGGTTTGAATGGAAAATTGTGTTTCTTCACTTTTACGCCTCATACAGTTTCCTGGAGGTGAAAAATATAGTATGTTAACCCTTCCTGAGTGATTGACGTATTTATACGCCAATGATGGTAAACGCTTGAGAGCCTTTGCCGTAAATATACGCAACTCAATCTGGAGTTTATGGGCGTTTGATGTTACATGTCTACGTCAAAAAATTAAAACGTCATTTAGTTATTTTAAAATAGTTTCTTGGCTGTCTAAAAGTTCCTTAGACCATAAATAAATATTATAGTACTAATAAATATATTATTTCTTTAGTAGTAATTTCTGTTTGATGGGTTGGTATCACTGACAAAATTAAAATTGTGTTGCTCAAGCATAAATTTATAAGCTATATGTTTAAAACTTTTATAAGTATTACATATTTTTTAGCTTTAATACAAATTATTTAGATATGGATTTAAACTATCACAAAAATACTTGTCTTGTAAAAAACTATTCACGAAATGAAACCTTACCTTGGTGAGAGAATGCTGCCAGCGAAAGCAAGCCCAGAAGAGATAGTTAGAATAAATAGAACATGTTTAGTAATCAATATTACCCAGAACAAATATTTTACAAGTAAATACACTCATGACTGGTTGTCACATCCTGACGACAACTATAGTTCCTGTTGTTTAAGAATTCCATCCCACCAATAGATTTATGAATCAGCAAACAGCAATCCAGAAGAATTCAATTTAGTTATGACAGATATTTTATAGTTTTATAGCAAACTACAACTCCAACACAGAATTGAAACACACAATCTGTTTTATAACATCACCTTCATTATAATTAAAATAATAATAATATAGTTTTATTATGATTTATTATTTCAATAACCCAGTTTTCATTCTCATTTCAATATTAAAACCAGCATTTAAAACAAATAATTACTTATTTGTTGCCAAAACTTGAAACTCTTATGTGCCATATTTGTTATATGTATAAGTAGATAATGTAATAAATCTGACCTACCAAACCCTTTCCAGATTCATCGAACGCAGATTTTGGTGGTTTTAACCTGGTCAACATTTTGTATGTTTCAAGGTTGCGGGCAAAACTCCTGCAAAAATCAAAATATTTTTGTTTAAAAAACCAATATGATACTACTAACCTATCTGTTAAAATGAGTGAAAAAGATGATAAATAATAAATATGTATCCTTTAGAAAAAATATTATTTGCCTCTAGTTTTTTATTGAATGAAAACTAATTTAGCCATTTTTTATTTATTTATCATTTTTTTCTTTTGGGGTGAACTCTTACATTTATGTATACTAAATTACATCACAGTCTCAATGTAACCTGGGTCAGATGCAGAACTCATTCTAAGAGCCGTATTAGATCAGGTCAAAAAGCAATAGGGGTGTGCGATGCAGCAAAAAAATTTCGATTCGATACAACGATGCGATACAAAGAATTCCGATACGAATCGATGCGATTCGATTCGATACAACACGACAAACACACAACACAATTTCCTGTAAAACAGAAATCATATAACAGAAGATAATAAAAAACCATGGAATTAAAGCCAAAAAAATATATTATTAGACTATTCACTAAATTTTACAGTTCATAATTAGTTTGATAATTTTTAGTTTGATAACTTTCAAGTTCAAAAGATTTGTGTTAAGGTATTTTATCTATGTATATTATATCAATAAAGCAAAGTTCGCTAAAAGATTTCCAAGATTCGCTAAAATTTTTAATAACTTGGAATATGTATAGCTAGCCTTGATGAGACTAAACAAGAATTATTTAAAAAAATTAATGTAGGTCTACAATTAGTAAAAATATATTATATATCTATTATAAACTACTAAATTAAATAAAAAACTATTGTATGACAAAAACAAATATATCTCTAGTTTTAAAATTTTGATACAATTTCAAAATTCTTTTTTATAGGTTTTAAATAATAACATATCTAACAAATTTGGAAATGAGAAAAGTAAAAGATATTACTAGAGGAAATAAGTAGTATTGTAGTGAAAACTATAAATAACAATTCAAAAAGTAATAATATAGAACAAATAAAAACAGAAGTTAACTGTTATTTAAAAAAATTGTTTTAGTATCATCCATTTCAAATGGTTAGTTTCTAATCAAATTCATATTTTAGATTTAAAAATATATAAAACTTTTAAAAATTAAGTTAGTTGTGGTTGTGGTATATTTATTTAAAACTATTTAATCATTACTCTTATTTAAAAGTAAATTTCTTAATTAATTAAACACACACAACTTAATTTGATTGCTTATTTACTAAATCACCTCAGATTAATGATTATTTAAAGAGAAAACATAAAACTCAATTTTTAACTAGATCATACTATGTAGAGAAATTTAAGTATTTGACCGAAAAACAAAATAATGAAGTCGCTCAGTCAGTTCCAAATATCAACAAACCCCCTTGTCCCGGAGCAAGGCTCAAGGTCATTTTTTATTACCTACTGCCGCTATTGTCTGACCACCTGTCCACCTCGCTTATCTCTTAACAAAAATAGCTAACACCCGATTTAACTGAGAATCACCAATTTAATGTTTTTATTCATGATTCACTGATAAAACATTTAATATGTACATTATAATAGACAATTTAGAATAATGTCAAATACTCAAGGTTTTTTTTTTTTTTTTTACTGAAAGGGGCGGATTTCTCCCAAGGCACTTCAGCCGTAGCGGCTTTTTGCGCACCCCTGTGTGGGTTGCGGCATTATCACATAGCGAAAAGCCATTGGTGATTGGCGGGATTTGAACCCGGGACCTTGGGCACCAAAGCCCCGCGCTCTAACCCCTAGACCAGCGCGCTCCCCTCGTATACTCAAGGTTTAGTTTTTATTAAAAAACTATGGATCTACTTTTTTGCTTCGTAAGAAATGCAATGGAAGCTGTCAATTGATACTGCGATGAAAAAGGAGCCATTGTTAAAACTAAACTAAACAAACTATGATTTAAATAAATACAATTCAATTTTGGTTGTTAATATTTTTTGATGTAATTTTTGTTACTATTGATGTCTGTTGTGTCCAGCGGAGGAATACCTAACCATAAACAACTCCCATTAAAATTGTAATCGTCATGTCACGTAAGCTGTTGTCCTGTTAAAAACTTCTCTGACTTGTTTGTCAATTTTGAGAAAGGATTTAAAATCAGTTTGAATAACAAAATAAAAAGGAAAATTGGATTGCACAAACATAGACAATAAATAAATTTGTTTCAAAACCTGAAAATCGGTATAAGCTATGCCATTAGGATCTACACGCGCTGCCGCGCATCGGGACTCGCTCGATGCATCGGGATTTCGATTACCTCTGTATCGAATCGCGATTCGATGCATCGAATCGAATCGTATCGAAATTTCGATACATTTTCGATGCATCGCACACCCCTAAAAAGCAACATTACTAGTGACCTGGTAACGTTTGAGAGTTGATAACGAGTTGAGGTTGAGAGTTACCGATCGACACTAAAACCGAAACTTTTTGTAAATTTCGGTGGTTTTGAGATTCGAGTTTCGGTATCGACACATCACTAGTGTCATCTAATTCAGACATTCCGCGTTCTGAATCACTATCATAAATAGGCTCATGTTCATTTTCATAAGTTAATTTACAAAACTAGTAGAAGATAAGTTAGTAAACGTTCTGTAGTCATCAGTATCGATAAGTCTTGTATCAAATTCCAAAGGATCGTCAAACAATTACTACACCAACACTTTAGCTCCTACGTTTCATAAACATGAACAATTCAAAGTCAGCATCGTTAGCATCAGCTGTCTTCTGTGAGCGAGCGAGTGATATATTATTAGATTATTTTTAATGAATACGAGCCAGACTGACAGAAAACCAAAGACTTATAAACATTCGTAAAGAAGTGCCGAAACCTGAATATGTACCAATGTGTTGTTATGGAAACAAATGGGCAGCCCGAGCTATACTTGGGCATAGACTCATGGGATAAACAGGCTACCTCGACCTATACTCAGGTGCAGACTCCAAGGTGTTAACTGATCTAAAATAAAAAGAATCGAAACTGGAAACATTACCTGCCACGCAACTGGACTGCCAGTTCCCACTGTTTGTCTTCCATAGCTTTAGCCACAGCCTTGGTCCTCTCTACACACTCCATCAGAGGCAGTCGGACAGCCTGGTTTCCGTCCAGGGACACAACGCAAGCCTCCGTGTCTGGCGTAGCCTCCATCAGGGCCATCACAGCCTCCGCACCCATCCTGCAGCCCTGGACACCACCAACTGTTGTGTTCACTAACTCTCGCACAGGGAATACTTTACATTGTTTATACTTACTGAGTGAAGAACCAAATTACCAAAATTGCACTTTATATTCAGAATTATAGATTCATACCAAATAGGGGGTAGGTAATCCACTGGGTAGAAGACGATATTACGTCCTCTAACCTTCCTGGTTCAAAATTCAATTTCTAATTTTTCTAATTATAAAAATGTTCATATAATAAATTACAATAAAATAAATAGCTTTTATTGATGAAATAAAATATTGTATTATATTAAAATTATTTTGCTTGAAAAATGCATTAGATTCAAATTTAAGTATATTATCTGTCTCTGTTTCTCCATTAATTAAGTTGAATACTAAAGGGGTACAAACTGAAGGTTAAATTTATGTTCAAGCGAGATTCTAAAGTTGGATCCTAAAGGGGTACAAACTGAAGAGTAAATTTATGTTCAAGCGAGATAGTTAAGTTGGATCCTTAAGGGATACAAACTGAAGAGTAAGTAAGTTTTTGAGTTCACAGTTGTTTAAAGAACAAAATCCTCACCAAGACCCTATCGAATGCCGATGGACTGCCTCCACGTTGTACATGTCCCAGGACTGTGATTCTCGTGTCCTGCTTCAAGTTGTCAACAACGACTTGCTTTACCTTCTCTGCTGTTATAGGCACACCATCTCGGTCGATCGCTCCTTCCGCTACAATTATGATGTTCAGTCGTTGACCTGCAGCTCTCTCCTGAATAAAGTAATAATAAAATAGTAATAATGATAGGTGCGACTCCAAATACTTCACTCTGGCATAGAGGATGTCCATTTGTGTATCACTCTTCCTGTCATACTAAAGAAACTATATTTTGTTAAAGGCTATATCACAATTGAAATCATTAAACCAAATTTGTTAAAGAAAGGTATTATACCTTGGGAAATCATCTTGCCCAGGAAATAAACATCACCCCGTACCCTCCCACAAGCTATAAATTGTTAGAGTAAAATTATTTTGTACAGTTTACCTAATATTTAAAATAACATACAAGAGTTCAGTGGACTGAGGTTTTCTGTGAATGTTACTCTTACAGTCAAAGTGGGTAGCAAAACTAACGAAATAGTAAAAATATATGTATAAATATATATTTTAATTCTTCATTTACAGTTCCTAAAAGGATTGTTTCTGTTCACACTAAAAATTTATACTCAATTATTGGGATACAGAAACCAACAGTACCTTGCAAAAATTAATTTCTACAATATTAGTGTTCAAGCCAAATAATGTTTAATTTCTGAAAGTTCCTAAAAATTTATACCACCAAAATTTGGAACAGTTTGGTCAAACACCAATATAACATATTATTCTTCATATTAGAGTAATGTTACAAATAATTAGTACCAATTAATGAACCCACAATGCATTGAAGTATATTTCTAGCATGCTTCACGTACACATTGTTTGACTTTTTTAAACTTACATACAAAAAATCAAAGTGTAACTATATACTACAGTAAAACCTCTCACAACCAAAACCCTTTTAACCGATATGATGTTCAACTGAAGTGATCAAAATATATATTATAAGAGATAAATTTATCTCTTTGTCACATTGTCTTTCACATTCATACAGTAATATTTTTTCATGAAGTGAGGTAATTAATAAGAAAGGTGCTGGCAGAAAGTAAGAGAGAGGTGGAATGTGGTGCTGCTGGCAGGTGTTTGACCTTCAGTTCATCTCATATTCGGTCAAATGTTCGATTAATCAGTTTAGTTGTTTTTTCACTGTAGTACGACAAATCTTACGTTCACAGTGTGACCAATTTTACAATATCGTTTTTACAATATCTTTTATGTGTAAAGATATTTTTCATTGTGCATAATGTATTTTGAAGGGCAAAACTATTAACATATTGTATTCTAATAAGAGCTTTTTTTAATATCCCATAAACTTTGTCATCTTAACCCTCAACAAAAGACGATATATTATTTTCAACTGAAATTTTGGTTATCTAAAATAACTCCTGCCCCCTTTATTTTGGTAAAGAGAGGTTTGACTGTGAATACAAAATAGCAAATGAATAATCATTAAAAACAGTAAAAAATCGTTTACAGGCTTTTAAAATCCGACAGCCAAAAGCAAAAACATAAATCAATATCTTTCTCACTGAACAAACTACAATCATAAAGGAAATAACTAAAGTAGGAAAGTCAAATTTAATCTAAATGACTTCTTGCCTGTAGTAATTTTTTACACATCTTGGAAGCCCAGTCTCTTTCAGGTGGCCACTCCGGAATAAACACATAGTCAGCTTCGCTGGTCAATGCAGCTACTAATGCAAGGTACCTACACTCACACAAGCATGGTCAGTGTTACATCAAGCAGTTATGGTGGGTTTGGCCGGCGAGACATAACACTAACAAGCAAAGCGACAATACACATTCCAATGTTAGTGAATCTAAATTAAAAGCCTATGGCATTGATTGTAAATTTAAACCCTGGATGTTAAGCTGAATGAAAGTGTTTGTGATATAACATTAGTGTAGTTTATTTGACACAACCTTTCCATTGTATTTACATCTTGGAGGTTAGAAAACTCATACCTAACACTACTGTCGGTTCTTATAAATTTTTCAATATCAGTCCCTGAAAGAACTTTGGTTTTGCTAAAAACACAAAACAGAAAATGTACTAAGTGATTTTGATTTTATAAACAAAAGTAAAATACACAATAAGTATTTAAAGTTTTCAAGTATTTATTTATAACTTTTTTTGCAAGCCCACTGCCAGCATTTTACTGGATCGTAGGAGATTCCCTAACTTCTAACTCTGTACGACTTTTTCCGACTCCAGGTTTTTCCGGTTGATACAACACCACGAAAAGCATGAGTGCAGTTTAAAAGACAACCTAACATTTAACAGATATTACCTATTTAAAAGACAATTTATAATATTTCAAATTCAGCGATTAGTTCTCTCCGACCAAATTCATTCTTAATAATTTCAACTATTCTCGACAACTCTATAAACAAAACGCAGAAAAATGTACAAAGTTCGATCCAACTATAAATCAGTAGCCATTAGTGGGGTAATGAATGTTAATCTGCCAGGTGAGTTGATCATTCACAGACACCAAACGGTTGGCTTGCCTGCTCGAGCTTGTTGCACAGTTTGGTTGGCCAATCCTGCGGCGGAGGCATCTCTGGGATGAAAACATAATCCGCCTCACTGGTCAGAGCTGTCACTATGGCCAGGTACCTCCACAACAACACCATCATTAACATACCGATTACCAATTCACCTAAGAATCACTAATTATGTGTTTTATATAATTTTTTAATTACACGTTAGCTTTCACGGCGCTGAACATCACTAACATTACTTCGTTTCCAGATCTTCCCGCATAGTGGGTAGCACGGTGGCCTTCAACATTTTGCCCATTATGTTTTGGGCGCCCTCAGGAGGCGACTACAAGATGAGGTTGAAAATTATACTATATGAGCTTTTTTTAGATATGACCAAGGCTTATGATAGTGAGCATCATAATATATTGGTGGAAAAACTTAGGAGGACTACCAAAATATTTATCAGAAAAGGTAGATAACAGTAAACTTTTATGTATGCCGATGACATAAGTCATCAGCAACTGTTCATGGCAATGATATAAATGATTTAGAAACAAAAACAAACAATTCAATAATTCCATTTCATTATTAAAATCTTACTTAAATGATAAAAATCTATTACTTAATCAAAATAAAACAATGTTATTAAAATTTTCATGTAACAACTAAAAGAAAATGGTTGTAATAGATAAAAGTCTAGACAAAACTAAATTTTTGGGCCTAATAGTTGATTGATAGTACACTAAATTCGACTCAACATGTAGATCAAATTTGTACATAAATTAATGAAAGTATGGCTTCGTTATGAAAGATAAAGATACTCTGTGTCGCGATATAGTTAAGAGTCATTCTCAAGTTATGAATGGTGTAACTATCACGACTTTGATAGATAATAAATAGATCAATCAATATACAATACTATGGCGTTTATTAACATATGACATTTAATTATACACAAAATAAAAAAATAGATACATAAACCATCAATACTGTGAAGTATCACTTGGCAAGTAAAATTGTTCATTTTGTACTGTATTTATTTACTTGATAGTTTTAAATTGCCGATTGATACAAAAGGCATTGAATAGCAATTCACATTGCTAATGGAAAGTAAACCAACAGCTGTAGCTTTAGAAATCAAATGTTTTGATTGTAGAAAATTTGTAATCAAATTTACTCCTCATAAGGTTAACATGGGCACTTTGACCCGCTGTAGAGCAGAGCCTTTTGGGAGCTTCAAAAAATCCTTTCTTATTATGCATAAAAAACTTGTCCGGACGATCCAGAGCGGACGTGTTTGGTTTCTTTTGTGTGTAATGGTTAGTGTATGGTTCGTTTGTAAGTTTTTTTGACTGCTTTAACCTTTTATGTTTTCAGCTTTATACCGGTTTGGTCCGGATTATATGTTAATTAATTGTGCTATGTTTTAGATATTAGTTCACCTGAGGACGGGATCAGATTCCAGATCCCGAAACGTCGTAAAACTTTGTTTTACATAATATCGTGATGGAAAATGTCCGCAATAAGAATCTAAATAATATCAATTTACTTCGACGGATCTTAACTTGCATTATTATTTCTAGAGAATATGAAAATCTTGTGATAAAACTCCTACATCCGGAACAATCTAGTTCACTGATCATATAGCATTTGGCTAGATCACATTTCTTCCAAATTACAACAGTATGGATAAACAAAACTTATATAGCATTTTCTCGACACAATTCTCGACAGAAAGTATGGCGGTGCAAATAAATAAAATATTAATCCTGCACCACGCCAAACCTTTTAAAACAAGTACAATCATTGATTACTATATCCACAAAAACAGCAAGACTATGAGGACTTATTGTAAATTCCTTATTTTTGTTCAATCATAATTTCACTATCATTCATTTCATTATTATTATTTTTTTAATTTGATCATAAATTAACCTGTTGAGGAGTAACGACTAATGGGCTCATATGAATACGCCCGTTATGTGACGTTTGTTCCCCCCTGAGGATCCACGCTATATGACGAGATGACGGATATTTGATATTTCTTAAAATATTACTAATAAATTAAAAATGTATAATGGTTTATTACATCTGAAAACATTTAAGTAAGATAATATTATTTAAAAACGAATAATTTAGAACTGATGTGTAATTTACTAGGCACGGTTAATTATAATTATCAGGTTGGTATCATTGCTGTTTCTCGAGAATTGGCTTAGCGCCAAAGTGATGGCGTGTGCGCTACTTAGTGTTCAACTGATCTTCTAACCGTTAGGATATCCTAGTGATTTTTGTTGTCGTTTAGTTATTGACTCCTTTGTAATGGCCAATAATGGGTGATTACCGCTATAACCGCATCATTGTTTTGGAATGTATCACACCCAAAAAAAGTTCTAAGAGATTTAAATAATATGAAAAATGTCAAAATGTGTTTTAATATGCTTTTTTATCCATATATTGTAGAAATAAATTATATTTAAAGAAATCCATAATTTTTTTCTTACTCCCGGGGGTACTGTTTATGGCAATACACCTACTCTACGTAGCACTGATATTAGCCAAGTCGCATGACAGGCATACTCCTCAACAGGTTAAACGATCAACAATTAAATATAAAATTATCATACAGTCGACTCCCTCTAGTCCGGACTCAGATGGTTTAGACGCCGAATGGTCGGGACTACTTCTTGAAAATGAGTCATCTGCATGCAGTCGAGTTTCTCATGGCATAAATCAACAGAATTGGACGTGTTTGTTTATTTCCGGTCTAAATATAAATAAATAACATCACAAACATCAGTTCAGTTTATTATAGCGTTCGATACAGATCTTCAGTGAAGCGGGAAATGGCAAGGTCAGTGTGGAAACTCAAGCGGATGAGAGGGCAGCACTGGAACAACGTCGCCAATTCCTCGACGCAGTTGTAGTTACAATTAGTTACTCTACGTCCATGTCGAGCAACAGATCAGCTGTGATTGTAATGTTTATGAGGACATGGCTTGTTTAAGCGTTCAGGAAAACAGTTTAAGCGAAAAAGCAGAAGAAATTAATAGATTTCTAATAATATGTTTATTATTGTAAAGCCAAGATTTTTATTCTTCTTAGGTTAAAGTAAATTTGTTTAAAATAATCTTATTAACATAAAGTGAGAGTTCTGTTTTTTCATACTGTAAAAGAATTTGTGAAGGTTCAGTTTTCTGTGCTTTAAAATTCCATTCCTATTAGATGTGTCAATTACTATATCTTTTACAACGATATGATTGAATTAATCATAAATAAGGTAACACATTTAATTTATCAACGTCACAAAAAACAACGATCCAGTGAGTTGGAAACAAAAACCTGTAATGTTTGAGAAAGTACGCTTTGAAATTGTCTTAAAATGTGATTTATGTAGATACTGTACGCTAATACAGTTTGTAATCTTTATATTTAAAATTTTTTAATTTTTAAAAATCATATTTTTTTAATCTAGACAGGGGTCAGGTCCCGAGGTGTCCGGATTTTAGGGAGTCAACTGTATTTCAAATATTTATTGTATTTAGTGTGTGTTCACATTTTAGAGCTACTATTATAACTATCAAATAAGTAAAGCCAGAGTACCCTTATTTTAAAAATTATATTCAATTAATTTTTTTTTAATCTAAGAAATAATTACATGAAAATTTAAAAGTATAACACTTCATACTCTATCAAGAGAAGAAAGAAAAAACACATGACTTAACAATTCACTATTTATATATAATATAAGACTGTGATCATGGGGTAAACTTCCAAAACACATGTCAGTGAAATATAACGATAAAAGAAGGGTACTCTGGCTTTATTTATTTTATAATCAAATATTTAACTAATGATAAATGAAATGAAAGCCTAATTAGTATATTTATTTTCAGTTTATTATTCATGGGGCTTGAAAAATGTAAAACAAATTGGTACTTTCGACCACATCAATACATTGTTTTGTATATTCTTTCACACAGCCACAGCACTCTGCACAGTTAAGTTAGTTAATGATATTTTTATTAGATAAGTGCGGATAGTGAACTATTTTTTCGGATCGGATAGCTCAAGTTCGGATCGGATCCGGATCGGATAGGTTTCGGATTCGGATACTCGCAATAACAAAGTGGAATCACACTTATCTATGAATAAATTAGGAAAAACTAATAAAACTTAATCAAAATTATTAAATGGTATATAAAAATCATAAATTCTTCATTGGATGAACAACAAAACAAAAATTTTTACTTCACTGCATTTAAAAGTACCAGTAACTGATTTTAATATGGCATAATTCACAAATTAAATCAACAGAAACCTTATAACTCGCCATTAAATTACATCAACTTTCTACTAATTCATCAATTCATTCCATTAATCATCAACTAATTCGCAATTTTATTTCATGGTTTAACTATTTAATTATTACAATGATCAAAACAAATCATTAACAAAGAACCAAGATTTGACAGACGACGTTGGCTCGATGCCATCGGCTTATTGGCGTATCGGCAGGGATATACGATATTTCTGTACCGGTGACAAAGTCACCGATATTGTTCTGTCACTGATATATCAGTGACAAGGAACTAGAAAAAGCAGTGATAGGGCAGCTGCTATCTAACAAAAGCCTGTGCGCAGGCGCAGAGTTGGAATATCGAGGAGATAAAATACCCCGATCGGCCGTGTAACAATATTGAAACCTGTGAAATTATGGTACCCTGTCGTAATCTAGTTAATTATTCATTTTAAAATTATCTAAAAATGTAAAACTAATAACGCGTAAATAGAATTAATAAAGAGAAAATTTAGAATGAAAACAAGTGGAAAAATTGTTGATTATGTGAACACCGAACAACGAAATAGGCCAAATGTAAATTTGGCAACACTTTATAGTATTGCTCAAACCCGGAGTACTTGAGAATGCGATAATGAAACATTTGATCGTCTACGTAGAAGATCAAAATGAAGTACTAGTATTATTTTTTAGGGAAATACTGTCGCAAAACGAGCAATTATGATGGTTTTTTACCAATAAGATTAAATCATCAATCAAAGTTTTTCGTAGCCGAAATCATATTTTATACGGAATAATATCAAACCGCAATCTGATACTTGGTGCAACTATCGATGACACTAAGCTTTGTATTTCAAAATGCAATATGATGTTGAACTTGCGGTTACTTAAATGCGTAGTTGAAGAATCGAATAATCATACTGCATCTTCGGACTGCCCAATGACGTTATTACATTCCGATTGGATATGAATTGAGTAATTTCGTCATCTGCTTCAACATTTTCATTCGATCAAAGATGTTCCGTATTGCCGACTTCTCAAACGGAAAGTTTTGCTTTCGGTTTTAATGCTCATTTTATACGGTCTATCCGAAAGTTCGGATATTTATTGGACTTTACCGCATATTTGTTTTGCAATTGGATCAGAATCGGATATTCGATCCGATCTAAAACCGATCCGACTTTTTGGATATCTGCACACCTCTAATTTTTATACCATTAATATTTTTTTACTATCAAAACAAAGTTTGGTATGAAAGATAAAATTTAACTCTGAAATGTGATGTTTGTCAGAATATACAATACAACGTATCGGTTTGGACAGTATAGTAAAAAAGTACCTATGGTATGAACTGGAAGGCTTTGTTCCTGAGACATTACACTTTTTCAATTAACATTGAACCCAAAACACTCTCTCACTCACCCACAATGTCGACCCATAACCTCCATGATGAAGGTGCGCTGATGTGAGTAGGCTGTCGAGACTATAGCGTCGATGGCTTCGATGATTCTGTGCAGAGCAGAATCAGTTCCGATGGTCATATCAGTCCCACAGAAGTCATTGTCAATAGAGCCAACCAACCCAGCGATGTGCAAGTACTTATACTTTTCCCTCTGTTCTTTTGTGATTTCACCTGAAAAACAACATAGAGTATAAGAATCTGATATCTGATTAACACTAAAATTGGATAAGTTCTTCTGGCTTACAACACTTGTTTTTACAGTTATCCAAGTGACAAAGGCGTTATCTTTTCAAAACAGCACAACAATTTTGTTTATATAGTATCAAAAAGTCCTGGCTGAGACAATGGCTAATTTGAATTACTTTAAGCTTATTTGAATTACAATAACACTGAAACACACTCTCAAATGGGTTAGCAACATATGTAATATAAATGAATAAATAATATATTAAAATGAAGAAAAAGAAACAATCTATCTAATAGTCAAATTTTTAGTTGGTTTCGTTTTGTCAGTTGGCTACACTGGTAAAACAAAATGAAGAGACAAAGATGGTGAGAGGGAGGTGACAAAACGTTTATAACCTTTTAGTTATTTCCTTTAAATGGCCTAGTTTACCTTTCCTTTTACCTGAAGAGGTGTTAAATAGTGATTTAGTAGGGAAAAGTAAATTATAAATATTATTAGGTCCAAATGTATCTGTTTTTATTGTTTTTTAGAAAAATTGTTGGTTTCCATAAAAATATGTTATTATTCTCGACTATAAAAAATACAACTTATAATAAACAACTTATATAAAAATATAAACATGAAAATATAACTTTTTGTAACAAACTATCGGTAGAAATAAAAAAAGTAAAAAATATCAGTGGTAATCTTCATAAAATATTCTACTTAATAACATTATTAAGTAGAAAATTTTATGAAGACAACTACTGATACTTTTTGGTAATTTAGTACCCTTGATTTTATGACAATATTTATACAAATACCACATATTGTAATTTTCTGTGGTTTTGACATTTTTAGAAGAAAAAATACTTAGTAAAAGACAATATTTATGTAGACAAAACAATATACACTAAAACCTCTTTTATACGGTTTTGATGAAACCAGGTAAAATTCGGATAAGCAAATTTTTGGATGATTTTAGATTTTTTGAAGATAAAGCTAAATAAATGCCTTCAGTTTTTCTATACCGTACCCATAGTATGGGAGCCCATTATGCTTTCGTTTCTTTGATTACTGAGTTTATAACAGTCGACTTTATTTCGACCAACAGTATTGTGAACGGTCGGCCGAAAACGCCACGCGGTACCGGCCAACAATGCCGCGCAGTACCAACCGAAACCGCCACACAGTGTCCGCAGAAAACGCCGCGCAATGCTGGCAGAAAATTCCTTGCTGTACCGGCCGAATTCACCGTGCAGTTCCATTCTAATTCGCCGCGCAGTACCAGCCGAAAAAGGCCACGTAGTGCCAGCCGAATACACTCCGCATAGTTTAGGGTGACGCAAACCGCACTGTACTTTTCCAACAACATTTTAATTTTTCTTCTGGAACCATTTCGGATAAACCGGAATTTCGGATAAGTTAGTACCGGATAAACGAGGTTTTAATGTATACATTTTCTTATTTGGCATACAATTTTGCATATTTTGGCTATCTTTAAATAAATTATGAAAATCTTTTACTACTTTATTTTTCGGTTCAAAATTAGAATAATTTTCGTATAAAATTTAATCACTTTTTTCCCCTTACATTATAACAATGGTAAATATTAATTTACTTTCAAGTTTCACTTGTACAGCTATAAATAAATTCTATAATAATTCTGAATTTAATTACATCTCTATTCATCAAAGAGACTGGACAATAGCTAATAATTTCACATCATAACAATGGTAAATATCAAAGCAAACTAACTTATGATTATATTTTTAATAATAATAGCTTCTTGGATAAAAACCAATAGCTTATATTACAAGACATACTTTTAATACAATTACTATTTTTTACAAATTTTTAGAAAAAAAAGCTTGCAAACATAAAAAACACAGTAATCATTTTTCAAGTTTACTATGGACAGTGGACACAGATATAGAGTCAAAGTTTTTAAGTGTTTTTCCTAACTACAGTTTTATTTAAGTTGAAAAAAACTTAAAGAATTTTAATGTTGCTAAACTGAAGAATATTGTTTGATTTTAAGAGGTTAATAATTGGCTACAATTCAATAAAAACAAGAATCCCTTTGATCTGCCAGTCAGTTTTGCTAATGCCATTGCCCAATGAAACTGATAAATTGAAAGATATTACTTTACAAAGTCAATGTTGTTATCACGGCAAAAGTGCTGTTATCAGTGCACTGCTGCTTCACATGTTCTATACCTAAAGAAGCGATCTGTACATGAACATTTCCACTGAAATAAAACGTTCATAAAATGATTGTGGGATATAAAATGTACATTCGGAATACAATGAGAGCATTTAAAATAAGCTCTATAAAATGTTATATGTAAGCAAAATCAAATGTTATTTGTATTACTTTTCATCTTTTACTTTCAAGTTTCACTTGCACAGCTATAAATAAATTCTACAATAATTCTGAATTCAATTACATCTCTATTCGTCAAAGAGACTGGACAAAAGCTAATAAATTGTTAACCCTAAAAGGGATTTCTAGGTAGAAAAACTTCAATGAAATATTTTTAATATACACGGTCTCCCAAAAAAACTGAACAATTTTGTTTGCTTATGAAACGTTTCTTAAACGTTTGAGTGCCGAGCATCTCAATCTGAGACTGTAGCTTGAGGCTGAGTGTTTCGGATCAAGACGGTCATGCCCGCGCAATAAATGCCAGCGTCTCACTCCGAGACTCTCAGAAAATCACTGTTTATAGTATGTAGCAGTTACTGTAACTAGTTTAAATTACACCAAAGGCTTCTGAAATAAATGGGCTTTATTTCCCAAAAATAAATATTTTCCAAACCCTATGGTGCATTTCGTCAGTTATGTTAACAAAGGTTGCATTTATTCTGTGTCTTGATTCTTGGACATTTGAAACTTCTGTACCCAGACAAAAAATATCATAGGGTGTAATATCAGGGGACTGTGGGGGTCATCGTATTGGGCCGTCGCGTCCAATCCATCAAAAGGGGAAAGTGTTGTCAAGTGACTCAAGTGTTGTAAGCTTTCAGTCACCATGAACTTGTCATACCAGGCTTGAATGCTGTTCCTTGTTGAAGGACGTTGACCATAGCGTGAGCTAAAAGTTCTTTGCACTGCAATATCAGACTTACTTTGAATGTACCACTCAAAACATTGCGCTTTCTCTCACACTTTCATAGCTCCTGCTTAGTGGCAAAGCTATGTTTTGAAACTTTAACCTTCAGTCAACAACAATGAATCAGCTGATAATTACAAATGGTATTGAATAAAACTTTATAAGCTCAGCTATCATATGAGCATATTCAAAGCGCGCTAGGTACGCCTGGATGCTTACATAAAAATTTAAAATCGTTCAGTTTTTTTTGGGGGGGACACCATGTATAATAATTCAATCTGCTTGTTAAACTTAAGACCCATTATTTAATTCTATATTATATTTTCCCAAAATTTAGTATTTTAAACTCTCCTTTCATTTTTTTAGGTATGGTAGTATATGTAGTAGATTAAAACTTCCCTCATTCATAGCTACAATAAAATAAATATACCCGCTCAAACCAAAGATAGATATTATTAAATTTTAGACTACGAGTTTTAAGAGAAACAGCCAACATTATCAAGTCATAAAACATAGCCAAACCTAAAACACCCTTTACTTTCCTTAGAATTTATAAAGCCTGACAAATCTCCCATGAAAAGTTAGGAACAAAAAATCTTATTTGAGGAATCAACAAAATAGTAGGGGTCTGCGGTACAGGAAATTATGAGGTCGGTACAGTACGGTAAAAATTGTTGTACCTCGGTTCTTGGTACAAATTTGGTACGGTACAGTACGCGAGAATAATGCCGCTAGTAACATTGACTGAGCTCAACCTTTTATTCATAAGAATTTTCCAGAACTTAATTAGTGAAAACATAGAGAAATGAGTTTAAAAAATATATACAATGATAGAAGAAATATTTTACTTATAGTTAATTAATTATCTTAAACAGGAATGATTGATCAAAACTTAATGCAGAAAATAACGTTAAAATAAATAGTAAGATAATTTAATCTTATATTTTAAATAACAATCGCATACTAAAATAATGAACCGTAACAAATAAAAATTTCACACCACTTTTCACATCTAGTCTTCAATAATAATTCCAAATTTAATGTACCTCTTTACTTTAGCTAGCCATTGGTGCTTACAAAGTGCTGGGGGTAGGGTTTTCCAACAATAATATATTTCTGAATAGTTAAACAATTCTCGTTGCTTATTTAATTTCAATTTATTTACGCTAATTTGAACAAACACACTTTAAATACAGTGCAACTCGGTTATTGCGGCCTCGGCCATAACGTCAACTCGGATATAACGTCATTTATTTTTAGGTCCCGCCAAACTATATGTATTTACATAGGAAAAAACCTCGGATATATCGTCAGTAAATTCTCAAACCTCGTATATAACGTCAAGAAAATCGGGCCGAGATGAAGGCAACATATAGCTAAATAGAGAAAGTTCGGTCGGTGGTGCAACGTGAGGGCTACGGCTATTCTTTAGCTACATTCTATTTTTAGAAACGGCATTTTATTGCTGTCTTACTGCTAACCACCCCAACCCCCTCCCCTACCCTATATCCGCTGTCGCCGGTCATCAAGGTCAGTGTCAGTGACTCACGTCGCATCAAAGCACTGTGATGCCGTTCATACGTACCTACAGTTCGTGTAGATATCGTTAGTTCAGTGTATGTTTTACAGTTTGTTTTTTGTTATTTTAATTTACGAATACAGTATTGAAAAATAATGGCAAGTGTTAAGAGAAAGGTTTTGCTGAAGAAAAGGTGTGAGTTATTAGAGCGTGTGAGGAGGGACGTAAGATAGCAGACGTGTGTTCGGGCTTGTTTTTTAAAATCGAACCCTGTTGGTTCGATTTTAAAATTGAATTCACCAAGCTGAACTTCATTGCAATATTTTCAAATTCGATTTTTTATATAGTAGAGTAGTCAGTCAGTCATAAACATAAACTTACGGTGTATTTCAAATTACCTTCATTAAATGTCGTAATTTCATGTAAAAAATGTGTTTCCCTATTTTTCCTCGGTTTAAAATTAAAATTATGTAACCTCTTTTATAGCGTCACTCGGATATAGCGTCATTAATTGTGTGGTCCCTTCAATGACGTTATTTGAACAAACACACTTTATAATATATTAATATCTACAGTAATAATAAATAATACAGATTTTGTAGTTTAACAACACAACAATTGATTTAAATACTATTTCAAGATTACAGCTAAGAAACAAAGTTTTTAATGATCATTTACCAACACTGTATGAGTCAGTCTTACGTTCAGTAGTAGCCTTACATCTGGGCAGTGTCGTAATTCTATATTACATGTAAAGTATAAAGCCATTAACGGTCAGGTTTTATTCAATATTTTCGGCAGGAGATGTTTCGCAGTTATATTTTATGGCAACCTAGACTGGATAGTGACTTAATTTTTACTTATTTTTACCGTACCGCACTTGTACTGAAAAAATCCTTGGTACCGTACCAAAGTTTGGTATAAGGCTTAGAACCGTACCGTACCGATTTTTTCAGTGCACCGTAGACCCCTACGAAATAGGCAACTTAACAACTGTTGCCTACTTTGCCCTGTCATATGACGAATACAAATTTGAGAAACACCAACCACTTTCCAACAGTGAGTCTAGTAGACTGGGCCACTCCTGCCGGAAGAGATTGGCTCCGGTGAGCGAACCGTCTCCTCCAATCACAACCAGGTTGGTTATTCCTTTTTCCACTAAATTTTTGGCCGCCTTCAAACGGCCGGGACGTTCTCTGAAGTCAGCACATCGAGCGGAACCAATGACAGTGCCTCCCTGAAACACAATCACACTATGAAGTTCATCGAAACAGGACTAGGCCAGACAATATCCAGATATTCAGTGTTGCCGAATGTCTATTGGAAACACAATTAATTTATTTTGGTAGCCTATTTTAATTAAAGAAAATACCAGTTACAAAATAAATCATTATATTTTCCTTCGATTGTTTTGTGTTCCACCCACCAAACATCAAGGGAGGGATGTTTGAACATCTAAATCGTAAAGAATGATTTAGAAGTTTAAACCTCCCTAAAGTACTTTTATTGTTGTGTAAATAAATAATCTGTAGAGTAGAGCGTCGAAAATCCAGACGTCAAAAATCCAGAACTTCAATAATCCGAACCACTTCACAGGTTTTACTGTATCTACAAAGCATCAAACTCAGAAATTAAATCAATATTTTTTTAAGTTTACCTTGTGAATAATAGATGACACTGAAGACCAATTTGCCTCTACAATGTTTGGTCCTCCGTCCACCATGCCTTGATATCCTTCCTTTATGAAGAAAACCTTGCACCCAAGGTATATGCCCATTCTGACCACAGCCCTCACAGCAGCATTCATACCTGACATTCAAATTAAATCATTGTTTAATCATGAACTTTCACTAACACTAAAACTATGCTTGTGAAATACAATATCATGTCACATATTCACTACCAAAAGGTATAAATGCAGTATAAATTCTATGATAAATCTAAAAAGTTTTTTTGAGGTTTAAACCTCTATTCTACTTTCATGAATAATAAAATGTATGTGAGTAAAATTTATTTTTAACTAACTATTGCTAGGCATACAATGAATGAACTCTAGTTTTTCACTGATATATAACTGACAATTTAATTAGCAGTGAGAGAAGGTAAAACCCGTAATAGCATGTTGTTATAGCAAAGAAAAACACACAAAAATATTCTAGTGCAGTTTTAATTTTATCTTACCACTGAAGTTACACTTACTTTGTCTTACCCTTTTGGTAGTGAGCACAAAAGGCTAAAAAAGCATAAACATATAATATAATCCTTAATACTCCCTATCTCTCAACAGGATAACAGAATGTAACAAAAAAAAATTAATCCTTCGTTGGTGATTTTGAATTTAAAACAGGAATGTTGACCGAGTTTTTTCCGGGTATTGATATAAGACAAACAGTGTACTTTTATACAATTATTGTAAAATTTTTGAATGAAACCCCAGAATAACCAATACTAAGCAATAATAAACGGAATTAAACAACACAGAGTTATTGAAATAAAATTCTTTTTCTATAATTTTGATTGTAAAACACAGAAAGGTGACTCACAGAGTTTTTTCCCGGGCATTGAAATAATAAACAATAGGCCTATAGTTTTATACATATATAGTAAAAAGGATGTATGTAACACCTACGTAATCAATACCAAGTAATAAAAAATGGCAATATTAAACAGCACGGAATTAAGAAAACAAGGAACTGAACTAGATAACAGTAGCAGCATGATCGGTACACACAGTAGCGTCATCCAACCTATGTGACTCTTGGGCTTCAACTGAATATAAGGAATAGGTAAGAATGGTTGGGAGAGAGCAATGAGGTCAAACTTTATCGTAGAAAGAGGCATGTAGCCTACAGTGAGTGACTCTTACGACAGTCAACCAGCAACATACGCATATCTTCTTACAAAAATAATAGCACCTGGAGAAAAATCCGTGTTTTCACCGATAAAGGTTTAAATACCATTCATGCATACAAGTGATAATGTAAACTTATATTGTTTTAGTTTTTTTTTTATTTAGAATTACTTATTTTTTAGGATTTACCCTGAGAGTCGCCTCCACTGGTGAAAACGGCAATGCCCTTTCCCTTGTGGGACCCTCGTTCGATGAACCGCTTCTTCTCTTCATCCATGTCTATTTTTCTAATTGGTGGGGGGAAACAATCTACAAAGGAAAGACAACTATTAACATTAACGTTTTGATCATGCTTTGTCCTATAACTAGTGCGTCACATTTTCTACTTAGCTTCCTGCAGTGGCGCACCCAGATTTTTCATCTGCTAACTGCCTTATTTTTGGGGTACAAGCCTCCCTCAATCCAAATATATAATGTAAGCCCTAGTATTACATGTTCTTTAGGTAGAAAACTTCTGGTCCCAAAATACTACATACGGTATTTTATTATTTCAAATACTTATGAAAACAAACTTAAAACACCAGATGTTCATAAAATGTCATAAATATTGGTATTTCAATTTCTTCCAATCTTTTCTCAAAGTCTAAAATATGGTTCATATAAGCAGCAATTATTTTCAGTTATATCTTTTTTCTAACCTCACAAAATATCTAATCCAAATTTTAACGATACGTATGGTATTTTTGTTCCACAACATGCATTGAATAAGAATGGCTTAATTTCAATGGCTGATTTATCACACTCTGCCATACGCCCAATCTAAATGAATAAATCACAGCCAAAGTTACTGCCATTCATAAAATTAAACTTTAAATCCCCAAAAATGATGTCTAGCACAAAAGTTTGTAAAAAATGTTGATCTGGAAATTTCAAAATAATATTCTCGTACACTGTGAGTTATATAGTTTTCAATTCTATCTTAATTATTTATGTTTTCCCAGTTTTAAGAACCAAAATTATATTTTTTTTAACCTTTGATAGTTGCCTAAGTTCTTGAGTAGTAAATATTCTGATGATGCCACAAGAGTGGCGAAATGCGCATCAAGACATCAAACTACTCAAGAACTTGTCAAAGGTAAAAAAGAATATAATTTTATCTTAGTTTTGTAGGAAATTATAGACTTATTTTTTGCATATTGCAGCAACAATTACAATCAATTTTAACATAGTTGATGCAATTTTAATAATTTAAAAATAATAAAGGACTGGTCAATTAAGTAATTTTCAACCATTGAACCAATTACCTCTAAAGAACTAATTTAATTACACCGGAATTTCATAGTTTAATATGTTTAAACTAATATTTAACTTTTTTTGTTGAGTATGTTACCCAAAATTTCCTAAGTTAATCTAAAGAAACAATCAAATAAGTGTCACAAAAGCATGTGCCTCCCTCTTTTTTGATTGACTTTTTCAGCAACAGATTTGTTAGGAACTTCACTTTAAAACTCAATGAATGATGAACTATATATATATATATCCTAATTTATAGACAAACCACTCAAAACAAACAGAAGACCCTACAGAATCTAACACCACCAAAACTGCTCTGAGCCACACAAGCCTATGCTGACTTTCTCCCTTTCCTACAAGGTAGTTACATCAGCCAATTCACTCCATACAGAACACAAATTGCATGATGAAATAATGCAATATTTTTCAAACTTTAAACACTTAAAATACTTTTTTAACTAGATAATAATATATGAATTGAATCATACAACATATTAATGTGAGACTCAAATTATAATCAAAACACTGTCTCATATAATAAAAAACTTTTTAGCCTGTTATTGTCATGAACTATAAAGAAATATTGTCCTCACCAAAGTAAAAATATGGTGATAATCTTGGCCAAAGTATGATATTTCATGCATCACTACTCTGTATTTTATTACATGGAGATTGGTGTTTAACATAGAGCTGATCATTCGGACCTCTCAACCTTATGGGTATCAAAAGGGGAGATCATGAAAATGGAACATTCACCTAATATTGTTTATCTCTAAATTTAGTTCCATTTGCAATATTGTTTCAATAAAACTTCAATTGAAAAAATACCCAATATTTTCTACATTTTTTATATTAGTTTCTTAGTTAATCATAATTTTCATCATAATTTCAGTTAATCATAATTCAAGTTCAAACCAATATGAAGCGAACCAAAAAAAGTTAAATAAACTAGTAAGACTAACTAAATGACAGTTCACACATTTATACACATTTTAAATTTGGTTAACTAGAATTTTTTTCTCTAGTAAAGAAGTTTTTTCAATCGCTCCATTCCAGCTGTAGTGAGTAAAAAGGTTATCAATTACTTTATACAAAATTTCCATCTATTTGTTTAGTCCTCTGATAAAAAAATTACAAGATTTATAACAATAAGAATAATAACAGTTTGGACTACTTATGTTTGGTATAAGAACAATAACACCACACCATATAATGGTCTTAATAATGGTCTTAGATTGTGTGGTGTAGATGTTAGTATATACATGGTAGGCTAATGTATGTAGGCTAATGTTATACATGGGAACTATAATCATGTTAAATTTGTAATAACATTGGGGTTTGTCACTAAAACGTCAACTTGCACTGTCATTGACCCTCTTGACCCAAGTGAAAACTTGGCACTTCAAACTCTCTACAAATAATCTGGATATGTGCCAAAGATTCACAATATAAAAACAGGTCAATAGAGGACAAAACGATTGATCAAACAGATTAATTTCTAAGATTAAGAATGATAAATTGAACAAAGAGTCAGCAATTATGGAATGGCTCCAAAAACAATCCAGGATTCTCATAAACATATTGTTTGATTAACTTACATGGAGAGGTTTGGGAATTTAAAAACTATTATTTTCATGTAAATGTTAAAAAACCTACCATCACACCACAAACTTCTTGCATAAGTAGGGATTGGAATAATGACTATGACACCTAACAACACATATAAATAGTTCACCATCACAGAAAGAATTTTATGTTTACGAGTTAATGAAGTTTGTGTGATATCAACATGTTCATCAATTACGACTGTTCATACATCATATTAATCAAAGCCAAATAATGTTATGTCACACAATTTTATGACATTAATGTTCTATGAACAAACTTTTGCAGAAATATCTTACAGATTATTAGTCTGATAAGATATTTAAAATACGACAAGAGTAATTAAAGTTCATTGTACCATTACTCTAACTAATGTAATTATAATTTTGGATCAAATCAGATGTTGAAATATCTTTGTAGAAGTAGACTTAGTTACTTTGTTCTTGGCAGGCAATGGTATTTACCACAGCTTTAGGCTTGCACTGCTGATAATGGTTGCTTTTTAGGTTATTATATTTTAGTATCTAGTAAAATATAGATTATAGTACATTATGTGTTATACTTATGTGTTTAAGAATGCAGTAGTTAGTATTCTTGGAGAGACCTGCTCTAAGCCCATTAATGTACCATACTTGAACTTAATACTATATCACACATTTAAATCAAATTAAAAGTAGGTATTAATAAATGCTAATAGTCAGCAATCATGTTTACACTTACAAATTTCAAGTTAATTAGTTTAAACGATATTAAATGTTCCTAATGTAAGAATGCTCCTGACGATAACAATTTTTATAATATATAAAGCCTTATTGAAAGAATTCAGACTAATTTCCATTAATTTTTTTTAATTGCTGAAATGCTAGCAAGCATATTACAAATCTATTGGTAGGTTGTCAAATAATAACTGATAACTTATTTCAGGAAAAAATAAACATGATTACTGCGAACTTATACAAGATAATTGATATTTATACAATTATCAAATTATAAAATTACAATTATTAATACGATTATAAAATTTCTGATTTTATTGATATTTGATAATTTATAAAAGATAATTCATATTCTAATCCCGTGACATTTCGCTCATCCCTTTCTCTGAACGTTTAGGGATTTTTTGTTTGAAATTCATTGTTAGTTATACCTAGTGGTTGATGTTATTTGAATTTGTTATTGCAAACATATTCAATCACGGTTAGATAAGTAAAATTTTATTTTACTTTACTAACAGTTCTGGGAAATGACTGCAGAAACAATTTGAATAACATTTAGGCATTTTAATCCCTTCAGCTTTAAAACTGAAAGGAAAGCTTTATCATAGCGGGTAACAAAAAGAATTTTTAAATGTTGGAAAATTTAATTTTCTATAGACCTGTGCAATGGTACTTATCACTGAACACCAGTTACCAACATCACTGTTGTTTAAGTGCTTTAACATTGGTAGAGTTCTTCATGTTTTTAGATCAACATAAACAAATATATTTTAAAAAACTTTGCAAGCTTATTTTACATTTAATAACAAACTAGACCTGGGCCTTTATAATTTTGAGAAAATTGATTTATAATTTAAGTAATAAGGGTGTAGTACCAGTATTACATTATTTAATTTAAAGCACCAAGAATGTTTAACTAAATAATAAAATTTTTAATAAAATTGAGAATTTTCGATCTTAAAACTCCTTCTGAATAAGGTACATATAAAATAATTTTAATATTTATAAGCTGAATATCTTCCAAATAAACTAACTTCTAGTTAGATAATTATTTAATTTATTTGTATGAAAGGACAAAAGTAGTTAAGTGGTTCAACTTAACAGGCCTCCTATACCTTTTCAAAACTCGCTAGTTTTAAATAAATATTACATTCTTTAGAGATATTTATTTTTAATGTACCTTCAGAACTAGATGTATCACCTACTAAATTTAAATAATCTTACAATGCACTCCACTAACCTCAATCAGCGGTGTGATTTTAACAAATTCAGACGACCTCTGACAAGGTCACATCTGTTGCAATACAAGCAGTGGGTCCACTACAACCATGAAAATTTCCCTAATATAAAATGCTTCGACTTTCAAAAGGGTTCAATGCCGTCTAAAATGTTTTCTTTACTTTACTTTTAACTAAAATGGCGACCTACCCAAGTAGGTATTTAAGCCAAGTATGAATGAGAAATGAATTTAGGAAGATTGTGGCACGATCTTGTAGTCTTGTTACTGACTAAGGCTGAAATGTTCCTTAGACAGGACTGTTAATTAATAGCCCAACAGCCGATGGCAACTAATGGACCTACAGTTTTGACGATGGTATTTGCAGATTAAGGCAGTATTCAATAGTGCGAACGTTAATCCACACAAGAGAACACTACATCCACCGACCATCTCTCACAACTATCCACAAATCGTGACCTCCAAGTAGCTGGATTACAGGACGTCGCCACCGTCCCAGTCAACGGGACGATTTCCACCCATATCTTATAAAACTGGGCTAACAATAACCCTACTAGATTATTGGTTCAAGTACAATATTTGTCCAGATACACTCCTTCCAGATGTTCCTTACACTCACTGTTTGGAGAACGGTTTCTGTTTTATAACTTGTACATTCAAACAGCGGTTATAAGAACTGCCAGGACAGAAAGTATTCGAACCATAATTATTACTGCTGTGATCCGGAGGCAAATAACACAATGAAACGCGGTGACAAACTGTCCGGTACGAGAGGTCCAATATGGCTTAATTTTAGTTTTTGTATGCTATCAACCTTGCCTTAAATTTAAATAATTGATAATTGATTTTAAATTTAATATTTTATTTAAAGAATTTTTTCTTATATCAAATTTAAATTTGCTTTAGAGTTGTTTTAGGATTATTTTTATTTAAATTAAATAAATCTCAATGTATTAACACACATCGTTGTATGTTTTTACTTCGAAAAGAAATTTTCACACCGTTTTTGGGGTAAAATCTTTTTGATGGCCGCTGGCAGTACTGGGTCAGAAATATTGGGCCATGCCATGTGATGATAGAATTGGATTGGAGTTGAAATGAGAGATAAGTTACAACACCGATGTTTATGATGTTATATTTTTGTGGAGAATAGAACACCTTATCCTTATAAATTCTGAAATGGGGTTAGTTATGTTTCAGTTTGTGTAATTTTTCCAAATTATACTGGCATAGCAGTTTCACATTTTCTGAGCAACAGCTTTGTGTGCAAGGTTTTAACTCCTGTCATGTAATAGTTTCCCTTGAATTGTATTTAAAGTGGGAATGATAAATGTGTTTCAATGTAAGTGAAATAGTCATTAGTTGTAGGCCTATTACACAAAAATATGTTTAATTTGGCACTAATTAAATTTGAATTGTACTACAGAGTAGTAAGTTTGACTAGTTTGAAACAGGTAATTTAATAAATTAACCTTGAAGTAAAGGATTAAGTTGAGAGGTTGTGTTGCCATGGAAGTGTTGATTGCAATAATCATTCTAAATTAAGCCTCTGAAAATAAAGCAATAGGGCCTACGGAACTGGGTAATTAAATAAGTAGGTATATAACTTAAGTCATCTTGTGCAACTTTGAATTAATTGATATACCAAGCCAATGAATTTAACCCTAGAAGTGGCAAGCTTTTTACTCTTAACTGTAACATAAATATAATTACTAATATCTTCATGAAATATCAAAGTTTAAACAAAAAAAGTTTAAAACATGCCCCCCCCTTATAACCACTAACCACAAAAGCAAAACAGGTGTCCACTGCAATCCCAATTAAGCCTACAAATGCCGTCAACTTCCACCCAAGCCGGTCACCGTTTATTTAAGGTGGGCCCTCCACTCCGCTAAACCACACATTTGCAAGCCAAATTGGGATTGCTCATGGTCGGGATTCGAACCCTAGCACTTCCGAATGGCTAGAACGTTACGCTCGTCAGCGCAGCGCTTTAGCCACCACGGCCATCCAGTGCCTAGGAAAAGAAAGCGCTTACTTGGTTATAGACCTGCCCAGTGGCAGGCTCGTGTACTAAAAGAGCAGTTTCGGTTGTTGGCCCCCAGAGGGAAACATGGTCGCGTAGGCGATATTGTCTAACAATTCCACAAAACTGACGACAGATGCCTCCACCTGCCAATTCTTATTGAATATGTAAATGCGTCATAAATTACGACTTTGCCATTTCTAGGGTTAATAAACAAACAATAGGCTATTTTATTTATGTCAAACATATTTAACTTAATCTTGACATCACTGTCTACTAGTAAAATCTCAGTTCTAAGGATTGCAGGCATTAATCGGATATTGTTTCATACTGTTTCATATCCCAGGTTAAATCCTATGTTTAAAACTCGGCTGTGCCATGTACTGTCATAAAATTAGTGTTATGGGTACGCACATAATGTATGCTGGTACAAGCAGTCAGATTCTGATTTTCGGCGCCTAGTGTCTGACCCCGGTGTGGTGGCCATAATGCAAGCAGGTTGTACTTGATACTTGTATTCTTCATCACAGACCAACATTGTTGGACAGGTTGCGTCAAAAATAGGATTTAAAATATCTATACTAAAACTAAAATACTGATTGGCAGGTTACCTGAAACCAGAATGAACAATTCATTCCAGTTAAAATTTGAGTCAGACTACATACAGGTGCATTATGGCCATCTTCCATTTACTAGCGTGGGAAGTTAATCTCGCCAAGTCTAACTTCATCGGCACCGACAGACTGACTCAGAAAACTAGCATCCATTATAGACATACCCTATGAGTAGGCCTATGTCGCTCAATCCTCTATGATTTTCAACTTGGCATGGTGAAGCTACATCATGGCTTTCAACTAAAGATTGAGTACTAATTATCTAAAATCACCATAGCCTATTTATTTTTAGTCATGTTGACATTTTTTTTCTGTTAACATTTCAATGACTGTGTTTTCAGTAAAGTTTACATATTTCATTTTAGTTTTAAAAAGGACAGTTTTCAAACATTAAACCCTCTATCCATTACAATAACACATAATGTCAAGCAATTTTTGGCTAATTTGCAGTTTTATTTAAGACGCCCATAACAAGCATAAAATATCACAAACTTATGCAGGGCTTGTAACAGGTTATTTTTTCTGGTGTTGGGTTTAAGAGAGTATAGTATACTATAGTTTTTATCATTTTAAACGTTTAAACCCCTATTGTGGTTATCACGTATAAACCGCTATTGCAACAATGGAAGTAAACAAACAACAATGTTTCAAAGTTTCACGACACCATTTTCAGCAATAACACACCAGCTATGTTATTGCACAGATCTACAAAATAGGTTTGAAACAGGAAACATTTATTATAAACGTGAGGTCTAGAAGTTCCTGAACAAGATGGTATACAAGGATTGTACAATAAATACGCAAACTGAGGTCATAAAAATTGTATTTTATAAAACTTCATCTACTTTGATTTTGTCGCCTTCAAAATTACAATTACAAATTACTATTACAATGCACTTGTTCTATCTTCTTTTCCACTCCTCAAAGGACTCTTAGAGAGTCATTTGCAGTTAGGCTTTTAAGTTTCTTTGTAGTTGTGTGTTTAATTGTCCCCACATCTTCCCACTGCTGCACCCTCATCACATCTTTTCAATTTATCAGTAGATAAAAGACTCAGGGAGCAAGGTCAGGTTAATCAAAAGGATGATCAAGGACAGTAATGGAATTTTTGGCCAGAAACTGGCAAACAACCAATGCTAAATGTGTAGGCCAGTTGTAATGGTAAAAGACCCATCCACTGTTTTCAATCAAATGTAGTTGCACACTACATAGGCTACATAATCTTTTAATTACCTGAGAACTGTAAGGTTGAATGCAGCATTTACTGTTTGATATTCACAAACCATTTGATTTGCTGTCAGTAATTTGCATTTTTCGGGTGAAGTAGGCCTATATTTACCACTGTTAGGCTACTATTATTGGTTTGTAACTATTGTTATTATTTGATAATATTCTACCCAATTGTTTACATAACAGATTGCAACCAAATATTGCAATATCACCAATGTTGTTGGGGCTAACTTTGGTTTTACACACATTACTAGAAATAAAGTCTAAATTCCAGGAGAATGTTAAGCATCAGATCAAAATCAATTACAGTTTTATCTTTTACATGAAAAGACCGTATCACATCTTAATGTCTTATTAGTGAAATTAGATTGAATTCTAATAGTTAATAGTTCTAATAGGTAAGTCATTATTACCAACAACATTTTATTTCTTTATTGCATTTTTCTAAATATGTTTCTCTCCTGAGGTATCAATGTATCAAATTAATGAGTTTTTTTTTACAGCGAAAATTTCCTTGAAGTCAAAATCTAACCATCAGGTTTTTTGAGACAGAAAAGCAAAATCTACCTATCCTATATGATTAATACTGATTTTTAGTAATTAACATGAATAATAATGAAGAGTCAGTCAATGCTATAGAAAATTTTGCCAATAAGTTTGAAAATATCAATGGTGATTCAAGTATTACCAAAGTTGTTAATGAAGGAGGTAGCAAAAAGGTATTATTTGAAACTGGCAATACTCTAAGCGTTGGTGAGAAAATGTCAAGACCTCCATTACATGAAGAGACATTTTCGAATGTTGTAAATGAAAATGTTACTACGGATTTGCAATCAGTGGTCAAGTGCTCAAAATGTAAAAGTCCTTGTCATCACAAAGATCTGCAACTAACTTCTAATGACTTGATTAGTCTGGACAATGGTAATGGTTCTAATGAAGAAATTACAAGTGATGGTACACATGATGTTATTATTGGTCAGAGTTCACCAAATGATGAATGTCTTTCCTCTGTCACAACAAAGATTGATGAAAAGTTTTTCGATCCTAATAATGCTGCTGATATTCAATCTAAGCCTCAATTTTTCAGCTGTGCATTGAATATTTCCCCTAATCCTAACGATTTTGACCTAATCAGAAAGAAAAGTCCATTTGTGACAAACACTGCTGTCCCCAGTACAAACAATGAGCTAATTGTGGACCTATTTGACAATTCAATTGTCATTTCAAATAGCAATGCGGTTCCTCAGTCTGACAGTATCGTGTCGAGTAACTATTCACTGTCTCAGTTGCAACAATACATCAGTGACGATGATGATGATGATGATGGAGATGATAGTTCCATAATAGAGGAAGTGACTGCTGCTCCGCTGCAGTACAGGGATGGTGATCAACAGATGGAGTATTCCGATGATGATTCAGATTCTTCAACCAGCAGCTCCACATCAATACTTATTTCAGACTCATCATCAGACTCTGAAAGGTCAGTAAGATCAATCAATTATTATCAATGCTTGAGTCAGGGCAACCAGATATGTCAGTGTATTTTTGAGAAACCCTTCATATGTATGACTGAAGTTTTCGAAACATTTACCCACTAATTTAAAAAAATACAAATAAATGAATAAATTTAAAAAGAAACTAAAGCTATGGATTAAATAATTTAGATTAATTAATAGATAAAACTTTATATTCTTTAAAAGAGAATTTTTCCACTCACTCATGGCTTTATTACAAAAATTAATATGGATTATTATGTAGATTAATTGAGTTCTCTCATTGTATAAGTTAGCCATTAATAAACGTAGACACTATTCTATTTTATATAACATGTATATTGCATGAATGAAGAGATTTTGAATTGAATTTTAACCTGAATATGAGTGAAGGGCGTAGTAATGATCATCATTTAGCATATTCGGTTATACCAGAGTTAATTTCATTTAATTTTGAACTGGTAATTGTGACTTCGAGTGTTTGGCGATTAATGCTTTTGTTCTGACAATTTATACTTTTATTCTATTTATGATCTGTTTAAATGAATCTTGAAGAATTCTGTGGAATTATTTTTTGTGCAATCTTCTTCAGTTTTTTTCAGCTGATCTTTTACAAAGTTTCTTTTGGCGATTCTCTATGTCTTGTTTGTGTTCTTGTTTATTCTTAGGTATTTATCTTTTTTTACATAGGTGTTTTCTGCGAGTAGTTCCTCTTAAGCTTTCTTCCTCTCCGCAATTAATTGTTGACAGTTTTCATTGAACCACACCTTTTGGCTTTTTCTGTTCCTTTGGAAGCCGATTACATCCTCTGCTACTTTTGGACTGTTTTTGGATATTTTTCCATTCGTCCTCTATAGAGAGATCTAGTTCTTGCTCTTCTCGCTCTTCGGCTCTAATTTATTTACTGAGTTTGAGTTTTCAATTCAATTCAAACTCCTTTCTAGGACTACTAACTAGGACTTTCCAGTTTTTTTAGGCTAAACTTTGCTTTTCCCTTTTGCTTTTCTCTTCTCTCTCAGTTGAGTCTTTGTCACACTTCTACCATCACTAAGTAATGGTCTGTTCCACATTTGGCTCCCCTCTTGTTTTTAATGTCTGTAATGCAGCTTTTATGTCTATCGTCGATCAACACATGGTCAATTTGATTTTTTACTAGTCCATTTAGGGAAACCCAAATGGACTAGTGAAAAAAATGTAGTTGACGTGATTTTAAGATTTTTTGAGCTTGCAAAGCTGATAAGTCTCATTCCATTTTCATTTGTTGTGTCATGTAAACTATATTACTTCCTGCATACATTTGGCTTGGCTTCTTTCCTATTTTTGCACTTATTGCGATATATTTATTTTTTATATTGTACTTGCAAAGTTTAATAAATGATACATACTTGCGAGATTAACATTCTCCGAAGTTCACAAGCAGTCAGTTCAGGACCCCATTTCTAAGGAAATCAAAGCCATGATCCGTTTGACAGAATTAAGCTAGTTGCCTAACTTTGTTTTTGTCTTGTTTATAGCAAATTTCCCATAGAGAAGAAGTTATTACCGTAGGTCTCATGGTAAGACTTAAAGCCAGGACCATGTTATTTTTTTGTCTTTAGGTGCCTAGAGACCAAAAACATAGTCGTGTGTATATACATATATATATATATATATATATATATGTAAATGAACATTCATAAAACAAATAAAACTAATAGTGAAAATTCATAAAACAATATACAGTAAAACCTCGTTAATCCGAACCCCATTAATACGGACTTCGCTTAATCCGGACAGCCATTGGATCGCAGTTTTAATGCGCAGAACGCTGATTAGTAGCATGCGATCGTCACTGTACGACTGCGCCCGGCGATGTGAGATGTGAGTGTGCCGAGTGCGGGCGGTCACAGCACAAGGCGTAAGTGCCGTTACCAAGGTTACTGTCAGCCAATAGTAGCTCAGTCACACGATTGTGTTTCTCCTGCTGGTGTCAGGCCGTCAGATGTTCCACAGAGGTCAATTGCACTGCACGTTTTAGTTGCGTTGTTTAATTGTGAAATTAACACAAAAGAAAGGCAAATGAATTTCAACTCCTTCTTCAAACCAGTTCAGTCACTTGAGGACGAACCTCAACCCTCATGTTCATAGTAATTTTGTTTATTTTCATTGTCTCATTTTTTGTATGGACGTAAATACCAAGTTTATATTTTTGTTCAAATGTAACTACTGTATGTACTGTTTGTACAATATGTATTTTTATATTCAGAATATACATACTATTTATGTTTATCTGCAAAAGGTGTTTCATTATATACAAGGGGTACCTAAAAATCACTGTCTTTCTTCGTTTAGGATTATTTGTTTTAATCCGGACGACTTGGAGCCCCAATTAGTCTGGATTAACGAGGTTTTACTGTATATATATATATATATGTGTGTGTGTATGTGTGTGTGTGTGTCTGTGAACACGATAAATCTTACTCTTGGTCCGATCGAGACCAAATTTGGTAGAGACAATTATTCCTACATCTGCTCGGACGAGTTCGTAAACCAGACATATCGGTTAATCGGAACGGGTAGTTGCCATTTCAGTCAATAATAATTAGTTAATAAATCTTATTCATTAAAAACATTCACACAATATACACTATTTACTGCTAAAACATAATCAAAATTAAAAAAAAAAAAAAAATGTCAACAAACACGGTTATCGAAAGTAAAAACAGCTGGCCGTAGTGACTCTTGAGTTTTCTCGTTAAAAGCAGTACTGGAGCGCACAAAGTCGCATATCAACTAAATTCAGTCACTAAATATTTCAACAAAGCTGCCATATTGTTTTTGTAAGTGCATAGAGGCTAAAGTATCATAACCATGTAATCTTATTGCTTGTCTTGCAAACTACAGCCTAGTAAATGTGGCAAAATGATTCATTACGAATAAACTCGTTTACCGCACCGCGCGACCCTACTGTGCTGTGAGAAATGTCGTCAGCCACCCGGTAAGGAGGGTTGTATAACCCTCCTTACTGGGCGGTATATTACAATCTAAGAAATTTTTCTTAGATCGGTTTTGGATAGCCAACATTTAATTTCAGAATAATTATGAAGCATGTATCAAATTAATTCCAGAATTTATGTCAAAGGAATAGGATGCAATTCTGAGTGCACTAATTCACAGGTAACTTAGGTGTTTATTATTTTTGTACCCATAATCATTGTAACAACTGTATCTACTAGCATTTACTTTTTAACTCTAATATTAGCAGGTAAAAACATTAATAGATCACAATCAAAATTTAAAATCCAAAAATGAACAAAAATAAAAAATTTATTATTTATAACCATAATGTTTAATGTATTGTTCTCTTATCAAACGTTTTGTTATTTTTTAGTGAGGATGAATTTGAAAATTTCGACAGAAAAGAAGTATGTAAACCGATAAAAGCCAAAGGAGAGTTGGATGTAAGTGACTTACCACCGATTGAAGAGTTAACTATAAGTGTACCTGAAGAAGAATTAATTCCTATTGGAAAAATTTATCAAGTAGTGGACCAGTTAAAAATTAAAAACTAAACCCTGCCCCGACCCAGAATTTAATGTATAAATAATATCCCAAAAAATATACCCCCAAAAAAAAAGTATCCAAAACCCCAAAAAACCAAAAAAACTGATTCCCACAAAACAGTCTTCCGAAAAAAAATAAATAAAAATCAAATCGAAGCCAAACATAAAAAATTAAAAAACCAGTAAAAAAAATAAAAAAAATTAAACCCCCTTTACTAAACTCATCCAAAACCCAACAAAAAAATCTGATTGAGAGTTCAGTGCCTGAAGAAGAATTAATCCATGAAAATTTTCGTAGTGGACCGAGACTTGTAGAAAATCATCTAATTGTATTTATGTACTAAACTAAAACTGTCTATCATGTGAGAGAACTATATATGTTTAGCATATGAAAAGTACTTTGTAACTTGCTAACACTCAAAATCCTGGTGTATTGAATGCTATCCAAACGTTGAATTAAATATCCCTATTTCCCACTAGAATTTGATACCTACAAATCAAACTGCTCGAGCTTTGCCCTGTAAGGACGCTGCACAGTCTTGAGGGAATCCGAAGGGCCAGTATAGTATAATTTATATAATTGAAAATATAGTACTCATACCAGAATACAGTACTGAAGTAATTCCTTAAACTCGCTTAGGTCTTTAACCCTTTGAGTGCCGAGCCTCTTGATCCAAGACACGCCGTTACTGTAGCTTGAGTGCCAAGCGTCTCGGATTGAGATGGTCATGCCCATGAAAGAAACGCCAGTGTTTCGCTCCGAGACTCTCAGAAAATCACTGTTTTTAGTATGTAGCACTAAATGCTGTAAAACTCCTATAACTGCTGAACTATATTTGTTGTATGTAGCAGTTATTGTAACTCGCTTTAATTACACCAAAAGCTTCTGAAAGAAATAGGCTTTATTTTTATGCATCTTACTCTATGGTGGAATGCTTTCTGAGATCGTGATCAATCATAAACAATCCCGCAACAGCTCTACGACAAATAACAAAATATGGTTAATAAGAGGCTACTGTGAATGTGGTGAGAGGCTTCACTTTTCTAGAGTAAAGCATGAGCTTGGAAGAAGCAGTTTTTCACACTTTGGCTCCAGCTGTACAATGAGCTCCCCGATAGCTTAAAAGAGCTGAGTATTGTCTCCTTAAAAAAATTATTAAAGAAATGTTTTTATAGATAAATTGTAAATATGTGGTATGTGTTTTATGTATCCTGTATTATTGAATTTTTACTTTATTTTTTTCAGTATATTTATTTATTTATTAACCCTAGAAACTGAACTTCTGATTTCCATTCAAGCTGCTCCCCCTCAAGCCTGCTGGTCCTAAGGTGTTCAAGTCTCCTCTTCCTTGTGAAAGGCACAAGCGAGGTCTTGTTGGGGTTAGCCGATGACACAACAGATTCACACCAATTTAGCCCTCCCTGAATTAGATCACAAAGAGTATTTTCAAACCTCCCTTTCACGATGATGACTATATTATCTGCATATCCAATACATTGCAAACCCTTCCTGGTTAGTCTCCCAAGACCTGGAGGAGAGTCTCCCCCTTACTGTGCCCATATGAATGATTCTCTCTCCTATGTGTGTTTCCACCGTTCTTGTGGACAGCATATTGCTGATCCATCTGGTTGTAGTCTTATCAACCCCTCTATTATCTAATACCCTAGCGCTTCACTATTGCAGGGGTATATACCCTAGCGCTTCTCCATTGCAGGGGTATATACCCTGTTGCTAAACTACTTCTCATCATTACAAGTGATGGGGCATGATCTCCCTTTTTCCCTCTTGGAGTAGTGCCGGAAGATTGTTATCTATTCCAGGGTACTTGAAGGGCTTGAATGAGTTAATGGCCCACTCTAACCTTTTAAGTAAAATGACTGATTAAGCCACTTCCCAGTCCTCTTTCTGAGATCTAACTACTCTTGGTTATATCGTTACATACCCTAACGGTCGGCACCATGGGAAATGCGTCTCCAGGAGAAGGAGAGTGTGTTGTTCCTCATCAGTTTGTTTAATCTTTCAAGAATAGGTGTATTAAGATAAGCAAAATAAATTGAGTACTACTAGTGATGCCTACATTTTTTTAAGTAGGATTAGGTAAACATAATCTAGAAATTTACTGGCAAACTTTTGTTTTGGTCTCTGAATTTCCATACGCCGTTTTGAAATACTATTTAGTTCTTTGGTCTTATTGGATTTTGAAGTTATAAAACCAAGATAAAGAGTGTGTCTGTAATATCGTTGTAATCAGTTACTAATCCAAAATATATATAAATTTTTATCCAATGGTACATTTTTCACCTGTTTCATTAATGTAAAAATGTTAAGGTCCACGACACAAATCAACAACTTGATCTTAACAGTTTTAAATCCAAAAAAATATTCTAATTGTATTAATGTATTTCTATAAGATACAAAGAATCTACTACACTATAGTAGAGAGTCGATTATCCGAAACAATAGGTGATTATGTGTGTTTGGATAGCTAAATTTTTGGAAAATCTGTCACAGATGGGAAAATGATGTCCAATGCAGATAATGAAGAATAAAACCATTTTTTAATTTACTTTTTAGCAAATTTCCCATAGAAAAATAGTTATTGGCGTAGGTCTCATGCCAAGACTTAAGTCCGGGACCATGTTATTTTTTTGAATTTATGTGCCCAGAGGCCAAAAACAATAGTCGTTAAAATTTATATATATATATATATGTGTGTGTGTGTGTGTGTGTGTCTGTAAACACAATAACTCTCGTAAAAATGGTCCGATCAAGACCGAATTTGGTAGAGACATGTATTCTCCTACATTTTCTTAGACGAGTTCATAGTCCAGACATATTGGTCAATCGGAACAGGTAGTTTGGGGGGGTTTTGTACCCCAAAAATTATTTTTTTTTATCTTTTACCATTAGAATCAGCTCAAAAAACTACACATGTTTTTTATATTTACATATTTTGTGTAAAATTCTTTTGAAGAATTATAAGATGCGGGTTCGGCGCTTGTTGCATGAGCTGCGCCTCATTAGTTCCTTAAAGTTTTTCTCTATCTCCAACGGTTACCAAGATATTTAAAAATCTAAACACAGTACATCGTATTTAGGGGCTCCAATGCTAATCTTATGGAGGATAAGGAAAAATTAATATTTTCCTTGCTAATCAATAGTTTTGGATGAAACTCTGTATTTAGCTTCATGTGGTCGGAATCCATACGTTTATGCTAAAAAATTCACAGTTTATGTATTCCTCACAACAGCAACCCTGCATACTCTTTCCCATGTTAATCTTATGGATAATAAGCAAACTCCTTTATTTATGTCCAGATAATGATAATACTTGGTATATGGTCAAAATAAAAATAGGTTATGGTAAAAATGCCTAGCTTTCACTGTTCCTCAAAGCAGCAAACCTGCATACTCTTTCCCATGTTAATGTTAGGGGGAATAGTCAAATACTCTAATTTATCAACAGGTATTGATTGATTAATCTTGTCACATACTTGTACTATTATTGGTTTGGAAATTCGCTGAGTATGCAGGTCTGCTGAGACGGGGGTATTATAATATTACACTCACAAAAGATTCAAAGAACTCGTTCACTCTACAACAACATTCTGAACTTTAAAAAAATCCAAAAGAAAAAGCTAAAAAAGTTCGTTGGACTTGAATTTGGCACACAAACACGAGTTTAGTCGCGTCGGTGGCGCTGGGCCGCCACAAACACCAATGTTAAACTCAAGTTCGGCGCACGGTTTCATTTTTTGATGTTTGGCAGTGTTTCAGTTAACCGGCGTTTTGGATAACTGGACTTCAGATAGTCGACGCTCTACTGTATATATAAAAAATTAGAATAATTCTATACAATTTATAAATGCAGCACTCTTGTAATTGTACACAACGATTTACTCGGGATATTGTTATATAAATATATTTCAGTGAAATAAACTACTTCGAAAATAGTAGCCAACATTTTTACTATGTCTATTGAGTATATTAAATACTTTTATTTCTACATTAAATATGTGTATTACCGTAACGACTGTTTTATGCACTATATTTGAATTGTGGTATTTTTATCATAATTATAACTTATAAGGTTGACAACGCCACATTTAAATCTGATGGCACAAACTACTGGGGTATTTAATGCCTGGGGTATCCAGATCAGTTTCTCAGGCATCGAGCGCCGTGGGTATCCAATTCCATATTTTGAGGGGTATCAAATGCCGGAGGTATCCAATTCCACTGGTATTTAGTTCCGTGGGTAGCCAATTCCATCGTCTTTATCATGCAAGTTCAGGAAATTGTTAAAAAATTTTGACCAATGATGTGAATAACCAATCTGGATTTCCTAGAATAGACAATGAGTCAGATTGGAATAAAAGAGTGGCGAGCAGTTCTTTGCAATACCTTTTCACTTTCCCAATAACATTTTCCAAATATCTGGTATTTACAGTAGTTACTGAAAAGATGTGGGAATCAAAAAATCCACATTGCAGTGTTGGATTTTCAGTTTTGGAAATTTAAGTATAGTGTAGTTAAAAAATATAATATGATTTAAAGCCTCTACATAGGCTGAAAGTTTCAATGTACTAAAACATTGGTATAAATTTCTTAGTCTGAAAAAAACATTTGGATAAGGGAAAGATACCTCTTGTTTTCATGTGTTGATAATGCATGTTTTTATTGAAAATATATTGCTTTTAGTAGTTTGTGCATGCTTACTGTTTAGTTTGTGCATGCTTACTGTTCATAAAAATATAAAACTGATTATATTTATATTTGACTAAAATTATAAAATAAAAAAATAATCATTAAAGTAAATATTTTTGTGGGAACAATGTACAATGAACAAGCACTTTGGCGAATAAAAACTTAGTTATATTATTTTAATAACATATAATTACACAAATATTTAATAACACTCAAACAAATAATGTGCAAGATTGTGTCATCATCTTTCCTAACCTTATTGAAGTAGGTTCCAATTAAAATATAATCTATTTCTAATTGGTTATCAGAACTGAGAAGAATATGTAGTGAAGTCTATTTAAATAAACCATACACCTTTAGATCTTCAATAATAGTTTTACACAGAATGAAGTTGATCTGGTTACAGTTATTGTGGAAGCCAACAAAGACACACCCGCGTACGACCTGGACTCTGTACTTTTCACTCAGAGCGGCAAACCATTGGGCACAGTCTTTGATGTGATGGGGCCTGTGACAGAACCCTATTATTGCATCAGGTTCAACTCCAAAGACCACATCAAGGAGAAAAACATTACGTTGAACCAAACGGTCTACGCTGCACCCAAGACCAAATACTCTAAATTTGTTTTCTTAGCACAACTTATGCAGTGAGTTACACTTTTATCTCAAAATTAGGTTTAATGGGAATTAATAGTGATTTGTTTCAATACGGATTTGAATTTATTTTTACCTCCTTATTCTGTACATTTATACAACCTGTAAGGTATTTAAAAATATTCTTTTAATCATAGTACACAGTAGAAATCCTTAAAGACTACACAATGTGAACTTTAATGTTATTGAGGTTTAGGGAACTTGAATTGACAAATTTATTTTGCTAATAATTTAGACACTTATGCTGTGCTCAAATAACTTGACAATCCAAAGATTAAATCTTACAGACACTAGGTATTCTGGAATGGCTTTGTTCAAACAAGTAATACACTAAAAGCAATTTTTTTTTAGCCTGAAGTTGGTTTTATTGTATCAGTAGACTTGTATTTCATCAAAGTTCTCTCTATCTCTGGAGCTAAATTATTAATTCATAATTGAAAAATCATTACTATTCTCGATCTAAGCATTGACATTGTCATGGGCATAACTGAGGCAAGCAGACGGCTGTCACAATATTGATTAAGACAAATTTGTCTGTATTGTTGTAGCTCTGTGAAAATCTTGTCTGGAACATAATTCACATCTGGAAACTTTTCAGAACTTAGCCTACTGCTCAAATAAACTCAAACGTTTAACAGTGCTAATGGGTTACTCCACCCTAATCATACCAACTCTCCGCGCTCCTGTCTTCTTATGCCAATCAATTATGATGAAAATTGTGATAATTGTTTTATCATATTTATGGTAAACTTGAAATTGAATTATTGAATATTTACTAATACTGCTTAGTGAGGTGTATGTCTGATGATTTTTAACACTTTGTGAGTAACCATTACTGAATTAATTTTGCGTTAAATTTCAATTTGCATCTTTTAGTACTAAAAAATAATGTACACAACCAATTAATTATATAACTCAAGATCTGCAAATTTGTCCTGAGATGAAAGACCCCATTGAATTGAGAATGAAAGTACAGTAGAACCTCGATTAACCGTCACCGTCGGGACCGGGGCCATGACGGATAACAGAAATAATAATAGCGCCGCTACAAGCACCGTCTATGAGTGCTAGCGCCGCTACAAACACCGTTAACATGCTAGCGCCGCTAGTATGTAGACGGTGATTGGCGTGGCAACATCGCAATTCACTGCCTTGCATGCTATAACAGAAAACCAATAACCATTGTAAGTCTTAATTGTCATGATTACTGCATAGTAATTAATGTAAAATGATTTAAAAGAGGAAATGACAAAACTACCATACGCCAGTTCAAGTGAAAAATACTTTATTAAAGTATTTTATGAAGAATTCAATGAAGTATGAAAAATAAAAACCTACGTTACCGGTACATTTAATTTTTTTAAATAATCCGTCATTTTCTTTTGTTTCTTTCCCCATTAAGCTTTTTGGGCGGCCATGTTTCTGATTTTTCTGAGAAGAAGCAACTGGGTCCTGGTAGCCTCCTCTTGACGCTCGAACCAGTCAATGCACTGTGTTAACATAGATTCCGCTTCTGAATGGGTGATTCCTGGGTTGTTATCAAGTTCCGGTTCAGCTTCCTCCACGTCTTCATGATTACCACTGTCATACAGTTGCCAAACATTAGAACTAATTTCATCATCACTCAAGAAATGAAAGCCTCCATCCTGATAGTTACTGTTTAACCAGTCTGTCACTTCTTGAGTTGATAAAGTTTCATTTATCAGTCCGTTGTTACAAAGCTGCAATATTTCGTCAACAGTGATCGGCTCATGTTCTTACTCTCAGTAGAAGGTTCAGGCCATAATTTATTCCAAGCGTTCTTCAGGTTTGTTGCCGTGAGATCTGACCGTGAACGCGTTCACGGCATTAAAAATTGCATCCTTGATGTTATAAGTTCTCCAAAACTCCTTAACCATTGTAGCGTCGTCAGAAGACAGCAAACTTTCAAGTTCACTGTAAGGGTGAGAAGGGGCGTTGTCCATGAGCAACAATGCTTCCCACAGTAATTTCTTCTCTTCAAGATGAGCTCTTACTTAGGGAACAAACATTTTGTTAAACCAGTTGAAAAAAATCGTTTGGTCCATCCAAGCATTTTTTTGAACATAGTAATTTACTGGTAAAGTGTTCAAATTCAAAAGTTTAAATGCACAGGGTTTTTTAGATTCATTCTCCAATCACTGCTAAGGGTAATCTATGATTACCTGTGGAATTTGCACACGCCATTGCAGTGATTTGATCTTTTTGTATCTTAAATCCTGGAGCTGATTTTTCTGAAAGTGAGGCCAGTGTCTTTAGTGGCAGAGCTGTCCAGTTTCATTGTACATTGTAATTATACACTTGTTCCCTACTGAGATTGAGATGGTGTATTTTTATGGTAAATTCTTCTCTAAAGCCCTCTACAACAGCACTGTCTGAACTAAGTTTTCGCCGGTAATGTCCAGTTGGCGCATGCTGTGACGAAACTTAAATTTGTCAAACCATCCCATGCTGGCTTTGAAAGTTGGGTCGCCATCTAGTTTTTTGTTCAGTTCCATCGCTTTTGTCACAACAATGGGCCCAGAAAGTGGTATTCCCTGGCTTCGGGCTTGAACAAACCACTGATAAACAGCACTATCAAGTTGTTCAAATTTTGCTGGTCTCATTGTTTTTCTCGTCTTGACATCTCCATCTGTGTTTTGCATTTTTGATACGTGTTCCTCAATTTTATCTGCATCACGTTTTAAATCATTTACAGTTGTTCTTCCAACACCATAAATCTGAGCCAGACTTGTATCTGTTTCAGCTTTCTTCAAATGTTTAATAATTTATAGTTTTTTGTCAAGTCCCAAAACCACTTGTTTCCGTTTCTCAGCCATAACAGAAGAGCAACACACTACGTATAAAAAGCACTGTGACCTTAAAACGGTAAAGCACAAATACTATTAGGCGCTGGACTGCTGTACTTATGCACAAATTTGAAGACGGATTGGAAAAACCAATTGCTTATGCTAACAGGACGCTATCAGAGACTGAGAAGAGATACTCTAATATTGATAGGGACGCTCTAGCGATTATGTTTGGTGTGAGGAAGTTTCATCAGTATGTATATGCACAAACCTTTACACTCGTAACTGATCACAAACCTCTCCAAAGAATATTTGGAGAAACCAGAAACCTGCCAAAAGTCATGAACAACAGACTCGTTAGATGGGCACTTGAACTGAATCAGTACAACTTTCAAATTAAGTATCAGAAAGGAGAAGAAAATGTTTGTGCAGATGCCCTCTCTCGTCTTCCATTAGATGAGAAACATCAAATCACGGATGTAACAAAAGAGATAAGGTTTTTGAATTTGGATAAAGTGGAAACGATATTGTCATACAAAGAGCTGAAACAAAACAGCAGTTTGGACCAAGAAATCAAACTTGTCCAAAGCTATACCTTAAATGCTTGGCCAGAAGACATACCAGAAAATTTTAAAACATATAAACAAAAAGAAAGAAGAGTTGTCAGTTGAAGATGGAGTGTTAATGTGGCTTGGAAGGGTTGTTGTTCCAAAAGTGATGAGAAACAAGGTGTTAAAAACCTTACACTGTGGTCACCCTGGGATCTCAGCCATGAGATCTATAGCAAGGTATTATGTATGGTGGCCAGGCATTGACAAAGACATAGAAATGCATGTGAAATCATGTACGCCGTGTCAGGAAAACCAAGAGAATATTGAAGAAGTTCCCATCTATCCATGGAACATTCCAGAGAAAGTTTGGGAAAGAGTCCACTTAGATTTTGCAGATCATGTTGATGGTATGATGTGGTTAGTGGGAATCGATGCACTATCTAAATGGACAGAAGTCGAATGCTTACAAACAACCACAATAATTCAAAGACTCAGATACTGGATGAGCAGGTATGGGATTCCATTACAGGTAGTCACTAACAATGGCCCACAGTTCGTTTCTGAGGAGATGGAGCAATTTTTTCAGAGACATTCTATCAAGCACATAAGATCGACCCCATACCATCCCTGAACTAACGGATTAGTAGAACGACTCATCCGAACCTTGAAAAGGCGCTACAAAGTCACAAAACAAGAAATTAGAGATCCTGCGTTGGCACTACAGAATGTTCTGTTTAGCTACGGAAACGCCCCACTGAAGACAACTGGCCGAGCTCAGTCAGAAATGTTTTTAGGTAGGAGATTACCTACAACACTAGAGAATTTGAAACCGAATGTGAGAAGAGAAATGGAATTCAAGCTCTGGCAACAACAGCGAGAACAACCGAAAAACATTACCAGAACCTTCAGCGAGGGTGAAGAGGTGTGGGTGAAAAATGGAAACTGTCGGGGGTGGAAGGCAGGAAGAGTACAAAAGTGCAATGGTTTGTATTCATATGAAGTGTTTTTTGGAGGGTTAATACGAAGGAAACACGCAGACCAATTGAGAAGAAGAGAAGGGGCAGTTGACGATGGCGGGGGAAAAGTGTAGGAATAACCCTCAGCCAGTTCACTGCAATTAATTGGTCAAATTATATTATTGTAAAATTATCAGCTGATCAGCTGATGTTGTTTGTTTATGTTGATGTTTTGTTTTTGTAGTATGGAGAAGTCAAATTAAAAGGGTGTTTTATTTTACAGTGTTTTAATAATACTTTACTGCCAATGACTCATACACAGCGCAGGGGTTGTACAGCCTTTACTACTCATAATAGAGCCTCGACAGATGATCTGGCTCGGCGCTGACGCGAAACTTAATTTTCATTTTGCACTCGTGGGGTGGCGGATAATAGAGACTGACGGTTAATGGGTGACGGTTAATCGAGGTTCTACTGTACTATTTACACTATATACGACTGTTCTGTACACTTTTAGCACTTGTTGATTGTATGATCCATTTCAAAACAATTTTCTAGGTTACATGTTATGACATTGCCGCCAATATGCCGTCACTATTACTGTTATTACTCTCAGATTCCCTATTTTCATTCATATTTCATTTACATTACACAAATCATCATTCAAATCACCATATCACTCTCACTTTCAATAAAACTTCATTCACAAAAGCAGATAATTCCGCGGAATAAAGAAACATTTCATCACAATCAGCTGCTAAGTGTTTATAAATAGAATTGGAAACTCTGTGTTTATATTCGATTTTTGAATCCGGTATTTGAGATTAGATGTTATTTATTGAACTGTATGATTCAACTATTGATTTTGTATTCGTTCACATTATACAAGTCATAAAATGCTGAGTGAAATACCGATACAACAAACGATAGACTTGATGACGGATACTGCTCATCATCATCTCCTCTTTTGTCCTCCGTTTAGTGATGACGAGCAGTACCTGTCATTCGTCACTAGTGGTTAATATCACAATGAACAAAGTCTACTCGGTCCAGTGCTCTGTTGATTAGCCTATACACACCCACCAACACTCAACAAAAATATCTGTTCTCTCTATTTTAACCTTGCTTGCCCTCCTTACCCACTGTCTTCAAAAGTGTTTATTTTGTCTTCATTTATCGAAATTTCCTTATTAAATTTTTTAGACTGAAGGGAAGTGATGCGTCTTGGGAAAATGATATGGAACCCCCGGAAATTTACTTGGATTATTCAGATGATGAACAAGAACAAAAGGCAAAAAAGAAATTACACAGAAATAGGAAGGTAAGAATAATACAGTTATTTATAATATACAAAAACTAAAAAAAGGAGTGAGTAATTAAAAAAAAAACTTTTAACTTGCCAAAAATTCTCAGTCAACACATTAGGAAGTTCCTATTGCACAGGAAGTGTAGTCGGGGACCTGGTATGTATAAATAGACATTTCTATGAAGTTAAACTGGCCAATTGCTCTTTGACAGTTAAGAAGTGCTTCCAAATTCTATGTCACATGGTTTGGGAGACACCTGCTCTGGTAGAACCTAATTGATTAGAAGCAGAAGTTTGTCACGTCTCTTGACTTGAATGGGTTCTACCATCCTTTCATACAAAATAGGGGTATGCAAAAGTTTCTATTTTGTGTTTTTAGACCTCGATCTGCCCCTCCAAATAGTGATGAAAACTTAATTGTTTGTAGCATTATAGAATGTTTCAAGATAATTACTTTACTAATAATCTGAATATTACTGTGCATTAAAAATGTTTTTTGTTGATTTACATGTTTAGACAACATGTAACTTATTTTGATTTACCATTTTGCCCTCCTGCATGTTTTTGAAGACATGTTAATCTAAAGGATCTAATTTTAAAATGCCACCTGAATCACAATTTGTAGATCCTATGATTTATTTTTCAGGCCATGACAAAAACTGATGCAGACCCCGATGAACCTGCAAGGAAGAAACACTCTGCTTATGTGAAGAAGATGAATGCTCGCAATTTGAAACTGACTGCTGCCAGAGGAGGTTCTAACACAAACAGAGGTAGAGTTGACAACAGGAACATTCTATGGCAGCCGAATCTTCCTCCGTCAATGGGTTCAATGCCTTCTCCCTCGGGAGCCATGGCTCCATGCCATCAGATGTTCGGCAGGCCTCCCCTGTTTGACGTCAGAGTGCCTCCACAGAACCCTTCATTCCCCAATAACGGTAGACCGCAATTCCACCAGTCCCAGATGTTCCCTGGTCCCAGCACCTCACAGCCTGAAGGGCCTATGGCATTCCCTCGACATTGTACTTCTTCAGCACCTATTCCATTTCCCCAATCCTTCTCTTCTCCAGGACCCTCGCCATTTTCTCGACCTTGCCCTTCCCCTGGGCCTCGTCCATTTTCCCAACATTGTCCTTCCCGTGGACCTTCTCCTTTTTCCCAACCTTGTCCCTCTCCTGGATCTTCTCCATATTCACAAAGCCATACATCTCTAGGCCCTTTGGCATTCCCAAGATCTGGCCCTCCAGCAAATTCAATGTTCCCAAGACCGAATAATGCTAGTGTGCCAGTTTTCAGTCCACCCTATGGCCAATTACAGAGCAACCAAGGGGTGAGGACCCCTCCACCAGGTTGGAACTCATCCTTCCACAAACCAGACAATCCATGGACACGACAGTTTCCTCCCTCTTCCTTGAGGAATGCAACTCCTCCTTTCGGTTCCTTCCCGACATCCAACTTTTCCGGGTCATTCCCAGTCAGAACCGGTTGCCCTCGAGGTAACAGACATTCACATTGGTCCAACCAGGTCAACAATCAAGGCCTTTTTTCACAGCCGAGCTTCAATCCCACTGTTCCTCCCCCGCCACCTAATCTTGATCAAAATTAAATTTAATGAATCAGTGGTCTTGAGATAAGGTATATATATTTCACAAAAACCCTTAAACGCTGTGATAGCAATTAACAGTGAATCCAGTTTATCACTCTCCCATAAATCAAAAAAAGTTTGATGGTTATTTACACTCCATTTTTATCTCTCTGTACCCTTTATGCATATACTTTTATAGTAAAATTAACACTTTACATTTAAATATTTTCAATTTTATAAGCTAATAGGTACATGACATTTATGTACCCAAATGTGTATATGTATAACTATGAAGCTTTGAACAACATATTAGAACTGATAGGAGCATTGCATGAAGATAGTAATGTGTTTAGAATACGCTACTTAAAGAGTTAATATTTTTGATGCTGGAAATAATATTCTGACCTAATATGCTTGTGTTCATATACAGTGACTTACCCTGTCACAGTACCATAAAAAACACTAATGCAAACAATTTATAAATGGATTTCATAAAAGAAAATACATCTACATTTTCATTGAAAATTCACATTTTCATAATAGAAAATAAGTACTAGGCCTATGTTATAAGTACATTCCCAATAAGAAATTGTAATTTGAATATGCTATTAGTAGCAAAGAAATCACAACCGCAAGGGAAAAAGAAGCTGTACAGGTAAGAAATATATTTTTACACTGCTGGCTTGTTGATAATATTGATAAGTCTGATAGAAGATTGATGTGAAGAGTTGTTCTAAACGTTTGTTGAATATTTAGTGGCTTTTCAATTGAATTATTCATATTGAATTAATTCTTTCTTCATATCATTGACTGATTATATCCAAGCCCCAGGATATTATGATTTATAATTGAAGGTATAAAATATAATTTATTCATAAAACAAGTTATAAGAGGTTCACTCGCAAGAGTAAAGTTCTGTTGAAGCATTCTTACTTTTCCATCCAATATCTGTTGTTAAAATGTTGCCATTGATATATGTTCTTCCAAAAAATGAAGTACACTTTTCATAGTGTAAGCTTTTAGTCTTTCGGAAAAATTTTATTTATTACTATTGAAAAGTACAGACAATTTTATCAAGTTGAAATGCTTCTGCCAAGTTAAATGTATGCAGTTAATAATTTTAAGTTGTGCCATCAATTGGTTTAAGTAGTTTTAATTATTTTAATACACAATATACATGTTATAAAGTAAAGATACTTTGTAAAAACTCAACTTACTTGTGTCAACTATAAAACAAAGTTGTGTATTGTTATATAAATATTTATTAACTTTAAATTCGAAGGGCCTACATGCATAACCAAATACATAATTCTTAGTTTCTCTGATGATGACAAAAACCTTTAACTCTGATACATAATACTGTGTAATAATAATTACCTTATAACCAATAATATAATTTTTCATAAGTTATACTCCCGAATTAATAACAGATTACCAGCAAGTTGTTGGGTCATAATAATCAAATTTTATTCTTTAACCCTTTAACCTCTTACAACTGAAAGTTAGATTTTTTATAAAAGTCCTAAACTCATTTCTGATACTGAAGTCACAAGAAAAAGTAATTCTTATGCAGGGAATAAAAGGCCTAATAGGATGGTGCTTAATTGTTGTTGTTTGTTAATTATTATTTTAAAGTTATTTCAAAACGCTTTGTTTTATTTGTCCTCCCCAAGGTAAAATCTTAGTTCTTTAGGTTGTTTTATCTGGTTTAAGTTTATAGTGGTTATCAAGCATAATTTTTGTATGAACTTGTATCAAACTTATGCTTAAGTAAAATTGTGCACTGTTAAATACAAATGATTCTCATCTTTGTTCATTTATTTTAGTTAAAACACTTATAAACCACTCAAAAACACTTCTTAAATACTTTATATTTATGTTGTATTATATTTTACTATTACTGTTCAAGAATAAAACTGTGTTACCATTTACTTATTCAATTATTTAGACTACCTATTACCTATCAGTTTAAGTAGAAAATACCCCTGTCGCAACAGGCCTGCGTACTCAGCGAATTTCCAAATCAATAATATACTAATAATAATAATAATATATGACAAGTTTGGACAAAATCTGTCGATAAGCGTGAGAATTATTTGCCTATTCTCCATAAGATTAACATGGGAAAGAGTGTGCAGGTTTGCTGCTGTGAGGAACACTGAAAGTAGGAATTTATACCATCAAAAATTTGTATTTTTAACATTCATAGCAACTTTCACTAACATCTGTCCATAAATAAAGGAGTTTGCCTATTCCCTATATGATTAATATGGGAAAAGAGTATGCAGGTTTGCTGCCATGATAAACACATACCCCCGTCGCAGCAGACCTGCGTACTCAGCGAATTTCCAAATCAATAATATAATAATAATGATAAAATATGACAAGTTTAAAAAAAAATCTGTCCATAAACGTGAGAATTATTTGCCTATTCTCCATAAGATTAACATGGCAAAGAGTGTGCAGGTTTGCTGCTGTGAGGAACACTGAAATTAGGCATTTCTACCATAAATAATTTTTATCTTAACATTTGTACCAACTTTCATCAACATCTGTCCATAAATAAAGGAGTTTGCCTATTCCCTATATGATTATTATGGGAAAAGAGTATGCAGGTTTGCTGCCATGATAAACACATAAACTATGATTTTTAAGCATAAATGGATAGATCTCAACCACATGAAGCTAAATATCAAGTTTTATCCAAAAATATTCATTAATATGGGAAATATTAATTTTTCCTTATCCTCCATAAGATTAACATTGGAGCCCCACAATACAACGTACTGTGTTTTGATTTTTTAATATCTCGGTAACCGCTGGAGATAGAGAAAAACTTTAAGGAGCTTAATTGTGTAGTTTTTTAAGCTGATTCCAATGGTGAAATACGAAATTAGAAATATTTAAAAATTACATGTGAAAAAAGCAAAAAACCGCATTTTGGGGTACAAAACCCCCCAAACTACCCGTTCCCATTGACCGATATGTCTGGTTTACGAACTCGTCCGAGCATTTGTAGGAATACACGTCTCTACCAAATTTGGTCTCGATCGGACCATTTTTACGAGAGTTATCGTGTTCACAAACACATATATACAGTGAAACTCGGTTATTGCGGCCTCGGCCATAACGTCAACTCGGATATAACGTCATTTATTTTTAGGTCCCGCCAAACTATATGTATTTACATAGGAAAAAACCTCGGATATATCGTCAGTAAATTCTCAAACCTCGTATATAACGTCAAGAAAATCGGGCCGAGATGAAGGCAACATATAGCTAAATACCCCCGTCGCAGCAGACCTGCGTACTCAGCGAATTTCCAAATCAATAATATAATAATAATGATAAAATATGACAAGTTTAAAAAAAAATCTGTCTATAAACGTGAGAATTATTTGCCTATTCTCCATAAGATTAACATGGCAAAGAGTGTGCAGGTTTGCTGCTGTGAGGAACACTGAAATTAGGCATTTCTACCATAAATAATTTTTATCTTAACATTTGTACCAACTTTCATCAACATCTGTCCATAAATAAAGGAGTTTGCCTATTCCCTATATGATTATTATGGGAAAAGAGTATGCAGGTTTGCTGCCATGATAAACACATAAACTATGATTTTTAAGCATAAATGGATAGATCTCAACCACATGAAGCTAAATATCAAGTTTTATCCAAAAATATTCATTAATATGGGAAATATTAATTTTTCCTCATCCTCCATAAGATTAACATTGGAGCCCCACAATACAACGTACTGTGTTTTGATTTTTTAATATCTCGGTAACCGCTGGAGATAGAGAAAAACTTTAAGGAGCTTAATTGTGTAGTTTTTTAAGCTGATTCCAATGGTGAAATACGAAATTAGAAATATTTAAAAATTACATGTGAAAAAAGCAAAAAACCGCATTTTGGGGTAAACCCAGGACCCGTTCAGCGTTTCCTCAATAATTTTATAACGTCTCTAAAAATTTGGTCTCGATCGGACCATTTTTGCCTATTCTCCAAAATTAAACATGGTGAAAGAGTTGCAGGTTGGCTGCTGTGAGGACACTCGGATATAACGTAATTTTACCATAAAATTTATGTATTACATAGAAACCTCTAAATCTGTCCATAAATAAAGGTTTGCCTATTCCTTTAGATAAATGGAAAAGAGTATGCAATTTGCGCCATGATAAACAATAAATATGAAGCTAAAATATAAACAAAATATAAAATACAAAGTTTAAAAAAATAATGATAATATAAAATTAATTTCTATTCTCCATAAGATTAACAATACAAGAGTGTGATTTTTTACTGGTATTGCTGCTGTGACTTTAATATAATTGTATTTTTTTAATGACATTTAAATAAACATTAAATTTTTTTAAAACATGTGACACAAAAAAGGATTTTTTTATCAAAAATACAAAAAGGTTGATTTGCTGGTTTATGATAAATATTTGTAGGATATATTTTTTTTTTCTCATCCTCCATAATATTAATAAATATAAAATATATTAATTCATATATAATAATAAAAATGCATAAAAAATACAACGTACTTTTGATTTTTTATTCGGTAACAAAGAGAAAAAATAACTTATTTAATTTCCATGGTGATAAAAATTTTAAAAAGCAAAAAACCGCATTTTGGGGTACAAAACCCCCCAAACTACCCGTTCCCATTGACCGATATGTCTGGTTTACGAACTCGTCCGAGCATTTGTAGGAATACACGTCTCTACCATATTTGGTCTCGATCGGACCATTTTTACGAGAGTTATCGTGTTCACAAACACATATATACAGTATATAAATTTTAACCACTATTGTTTTTGGTCTCTGGGCACCTAAAGAAGAAAAAATAGCATGGTCCCCGGCTTAACTCTTGCCATGAGACCTATGGTAATAGCTACTTCCCTATGGGAAATTCGCTAAAATTGAAAGTTCCAAATATGTTTGGCCAATTTAACTACAAACACATAATTGGGTAAAGACAGAAAGGCTCACTTAAGTGCAGTACCTGCACTCAATCTCGAATATTGAGAGTGATAACCCCCTCTAGAAAAGTCCAACTCCTGAAGTACAAAATTCATCTCATGACTACAGCCTGGACGGCTGTACCCTCATTGGGGAGGTGGACCCTCAGTGTCCTGACTGCCCTCGCAATGACCCGACAAAATTATTTAAAATACAGGACTGTCTCAAGTTTCATTTTTCTGTTTAAATGTTCGTGTTGTGTTGTTTGTTTTCCTTTGTTAAGTGTTTCATCTATGAATGACGACATCCAAGAGACCGATCCTTTTTATATAATGATCATCATACTCTCCTTGGCAATCTACGTGATCATGGCGCAACCAGCTCTGGCGCGGTTACAGCTCTGGTTTTAAATAGCTTGAACTGGGATGATAAAAGGTAATATAAAACCATTATAATTTGTTTTAACAGTTCAGGGGCATAATGAGAAAATAATGAGCCACAATAATGAGAAAACCTTGTATATGGTGTCACTTTAGTGCTCATGGCAGTTTCGTACCTATTAAATCGGCGGTCATGCTAGAATTCACGCTCACATGCGGTATCATCTGCTTGTGCACAGAGCTGTTTTTATTTGATTGTTTACTATTTGTTTAAACTAACAAAAACCATAATATATATCACTGTCACTTGAGTCATCTTCATCGATTTCACGATCAATCTCGGACAATTTGAACCCCCCTCACACCCCGCCATTTCAGCTGCAACTACTTGTTTACATATGTAATAAAATACGCAATTTGATATACTGTGATCGCTGTTGGGTTGATATATTTCCCAACGAATTCGCTAGAATGCTGCACAAATAAATACATAAATAATTAAATATAACATGCATTAGATGACGTGCAGTCATCAAATCTCAGTCAATCACACGGAAATAATACAGATGTAAATCAAGCAAATAAATTAATAATTAATTTTGTCTATGACTGTAAATAAAATAATAAAATAAAATTAAAAATTAATTTAAAAAATTTGTAGTTGGACATTAAGGAACATAAATTTTGATGCCTCTTATGTTAATTATGTTGTTGTATAGGGTAGTACACTTGGTCCTCTGATTTTTTTAAAATTTATATAAACAATTTAGATAAACTTCAAATTTCCACAGCAACAATATGACAGCTGATACATCAATAACTTTCAAGTCTCCAACTTGGCAGAATGTTTCAAATTGCATCAATAGAAATGAGCATAATCAAACAATGGTTTGATGAAAATGTTTTAACAATGAATGTTTCAAAAACCAAGTGCATGCCAAAGCGTTGTGGACTGCTAATGAGCTGCTCGCAGACCTCAGGCTTGTGCTTCATACTTGTGACACTGCACCCGCTGCCGCCTGTCAATGTTCAGAGATAGAAGGGGTTGATCCTCTACTAGGGTTGTATTGGATTCTAAATTGCGGTGGGAATACAAAATCATCACTTAAAATTAAAACTTAGAAAAATAATGTACGTGTTTCACCAACTAAGTGTAATACTAAATGATACAAAAATTCGTACAGTTTATTTTGCATATGTTCAATCCATTCTTAAGTATGGAATTATAGTCTGGAGAGGTGTTGGAAAATCACTCCTAAACCCATTATTTGTTGTCCAAAAATAAATAAGCTGCTTTTAAAACGTAAGCGATTCCCGACTCGTCAGTTATTTTTCCAGACCAAATTACTTTTAATCAGACAATATTATATATTAAATAAAACACTATCAATTTTTACTTATACACCCCCATTTCCCATAGTTATTCAATTTCATTCTTTACAGCAGATTTCATTTATAGAAACATTCCATTGGAGATTAGAAACCTCCAGGTTTCTACAAAATTGTTTAAAATGTCTATCTCTGACTGGTTGTTGGAGATCGGTCCCGAACAGGCTGAGACACTCATCCTCTCTGAGCACAGCAACTAACTCACACTGTTCTCACTGCAACCCACTTCATCCACAAACAACATATACTGTTGTGCTGAACATTATGCCTCACATTCAATAGATTAAATTCTCTGCCAGTTCGGTAAAATTAGATTTTTTCATTGAAACAGCAAAAATGTATCTCATACTTTTATGAGTTACCTTTCTGAAAGGAAACATGTTGTTTCAATTAATAATGTGCTTAGTGATGCCTCTGTTAATTATGGTGTTGTCCAGGGTAGTACCCTTGGTCCTTTGCTTAACCAGAAAATTCTCTTTTTGAGGTAGTTTCCAAAAATAAAAAAAATTTATATTACTTGTTTCTATTGTTAAGTGTAATTTTACTTTTTTTAAGGTACACATTAATTGTATTAAAGAACGTGTTCCCGCGCACAGGCCAATATCAGCCCATGCAGGAACTTTTTCCATTACAGTAGAAACTCGATTAACCGTCACCCTTTTAACCGTCAGTCTCTATTAACCGTCACCCCGCTAGCGCAAAAAATTTATGTTTCCGCGTCAGCACTGAGCCGGATCGTCTGTTGAGGCTCTATGATGAGTGACAACTGTACTGCACACCTGTAATGTGCGTGAATCATTGGTGGCAAGAGTAGTGACCCATGAGAAACGGAAACGGGTAGTTTTGGGACTCGACAATAAATAATTATTAAACGCTGGTGCTTCATCTCAAAAAATTAGAAACATGACCACCTGAAAAGCTTTACGGGGAAAGAAACAAAAGAAAATAACAGATTATTTTTAAAACTAAATACCGGTAACGTACGTTTTGAGAGTAAAAGTACGTACATGTACAGTTGATATTTCATTGTTTTTTTTATTTAAATATTTTAATAAGTATTTTTCACTTGAACTGACGTAGTTTTGTTTTTTCTCATTTAAAATAAATTCACATTAAATACTGCGCAGTAATCATGAAAATTAATTAGGACTTATAATTAACTTAATTTAATGGCGCCATTATAACATGCAAGGCAGTGAATTTCGATGTTGCCACGCCAAACACTGTCTAGGTGCTAAGTTGTATCGGCACTATTGTTATTTCTGTTATCCGTCTATTCGGTTATCCGTCATGGTCACGGTCCCGAGGGTGACGGTTAATCGAGGTTCTACTGCACCTTCTCAATTCTACATTTTTTGTAAAATTGTATATATATATTTTTTTTTTATAAAATGGATTTGATTTGACTCAAGTAAAGATCTTAGTGCAAGGGCAGTCGGTACAAGGTTTTATTTCTAATTTTGGTTTTTAAAAATTTCTAATAAATCCGGATTTTTAACGTCCGAATTATCAACACCTTAGTGTCTTCATACCTGGTAAAAGAGTAATTAATAGTACGTTTAATAACGAATGAGGATGCCAATGTAGAAGGCAGGAACAGTTAAACTGAGGTTATGCAATTCACAATGAATCTATGATTCCCATAGTAATCATAATCAAAGCGCTCAGCACACAAGTCTGCACTGCTTGATTCCCATAGTAATCATAATCACAGCGCCCAGCACACAAGTCTGCACTGCTTGATTCCCATAGTAATCATAATAAAAGCGCTCGGCACACAAGTCTGCACTGCTTGATTCCCTTAGTAATCATAATCACAGGGCCCAGCACACAAGTCTGCACTGCTTGATTCCTATAGTAATCATAATCAATGCGCCCAGCACACAAGTCTGCTCAGAGACACTCTCAGACTACACTGCTCATAGTCTGATTCATGAATCCTATATTTGACTTGAGGGAGAAAGTGTGTGTCAGTCCACTGGTACCGTTTATATGATTTTATTATTATTAAATTTTGAAAAAATATTAATGCATGATACATAAGTGATATTAGTAGTTTTCTAAACAATAAATATTGTATAAAGGTTTTTTTACACATACAGTATATGCGTTTTCTCTTTATCGTTTTCACCAAACTTCTCTATTTCTCATTTAACTTCGTTCCTTGAAATTTCAATTACACAAATATGGTTCTACAAACCAGTTACCCACAGGTTTGAGAAAATGTGGATTGACTTATAACATTAGCTGATTAAAATACAGGGTGATTGGAAAGTAGGTTGCACCCCTCTCAACTTTTTTATTACTTAGCTTATTTAAAATCGGTTTGAGGTAAACTTTTCCGATATGAGGGGCTAAATAGATGATTGTTATTTTGAAAATTTGTACCCTTAGGGGTAGTGGGGGTGCAGGGTAGCTCAAAATTTTCAAATGTACAGCCCTATCAAGTGACCCCTCATTTTAAAGAGCTTAAAAGAAATAGAATGGCAAATACGTCGTTGATATATTAACCCTAACCAAAATGGCAGCTATTAAAAACATTTTAAGTGTTTAAAGATGGCTATGATGAATGATAACAATTAATAATCTCTTTATTTTAAACAAATTGATTAAGAAATAAATAGTAAATTAATATAAATTTTATTTTATTAGATGTTGAAATTGCTCTCCCTGTACCTCCATGCAGTAGTACTATCTTTTTCTAAACATGTTATTCAGATGTTTTTTCAGCAATTTAAAACATTTTAAGTGTTTTAATAAAAATTTTATTTATGAACTTTGCATTTGTATCAAGGCAACATTTGCTCTTGCTTAGATTACTGCTAATAAGATGCAGTTAGTAAAAAATGTCTGGAAAATACCCCACTCCCCTTAAACACTGTTATCAGTAAACCTTTGAACATTTTCCTTGGAATGCACAATGCACATCTTTCATGTGGAATCTCTGAGTAAAAGCTAAGTCATACTTCAAACAGCTGTCTAAATTTTTCAAACTGAGAATAATAGCTGATATGTGAAACTAGCTCTTACAATACCAATTGTTGTATAATATACACCATTGCTTCTTTTCAAGTATTGTTTTTGTTTTGATTTTTTTAGCGAATTCGTCATGATTTGTTAGAAGAAATAGTACAAGTTGTTTTACTGTTTGGACACACTGGTACTTACAACGGAACTACTGATGCTTTTAATTAAAGGCATCCTGAATATCTAATCACTATACCAAGGTGTAACTATAATCGTTAAAATTTTCAAGAGAATCCTAACTGGTACAGGGAAGGCCATACTCAACACGCGCAAAAACTAAACGTATGGGCTGGAATAATTGGTGACTTTATCATAGGTCCTTTTATCATAAACGGTAATTTAAATGACACAGCTTACAAGGATTTGCTAAGAACACAAATCATTTCGTATCTTATCAACTTAATTGAAACAATTGAAATGTCAGAGAGAAATCCAGTTTTCAACAGAGACACAGTGTTCTTCCATTAAGATGGAGCTCCTCCACACAATCCTACAGAAGTAAGGGACACTTTAAACAAAGTGTCCTTTGATCAAAGGACAATCCCCCCCCGTGTTTTATTGAGTGGCCTACATGTTCACCAGACCTGAATCCATTAGATATTTTTCTGTAGGGTCATTTAAAGTATGTGGTTTATAACTCAAAGCCAAGATCCTAGAAGAATTGAGAAGACGGATTGAGAGTGAATACAGAAAGTAAACACTCAGAGTTTCCAGAATGTAAGGAACGAGGTTTGAAAAAACATTGTACTACAGCATGGAGGTACAGGGAGAGCAATTTGAGCATCTAATAAATTAAAAGGTAAATGAATTCACTATTAATTTATTAATTGAAATAATTTACCACAGCCATCTTTAAACACTTTAAAGGTACAAATTTTCAATGTAGTCCCTAATATGAGACAGTGTTGTCTATGAGAAACTCTGATGTTCAGCTGATTGCAGTAATGTATATATGAATTACCGCAAACCAATTTTAAATAAATCAAATAAAAAAGGTTAAGGGGGGTGCAACTTACTTTTCAATCACCCTGTAAAAGCCAACAAGGTTTAAGCATATTTTATGTTAAGGTAAAGGTGATTGGGTCAAAATATTTTGCTTTTCTCGGAGATAAAACTAAAAAGTATGAAAAACCTAAAAACAAAATCAATAAATTATCAATCAGCTTAGTATTTGGACTTAAATCATTAAGATGTCACCAACTCATCCCAAGCCTAGAAACATTTACATCACGATTCAATATAATTAATAAGCATCATATCATATTCAGCACAACTCATCAGTTGCAAAAATTATCTCGTCGTAAGTATTTTAATATAATTGTATTTTGTTCATTTACATAACTTTTTTATATTTTAGAAAGTGAAAGGATGAACCCTTTGAATTACTTTAAAGTATGATGTGGTGACATGTTAAGTGATTTGTTGGTTATTTTTTATCTAATTGAGAATTGTTGCAATATTTATTCTTATTTTTTTGTTACAATTATCATGTGTGACTATGAAAATATGAACTAATAAGATAGTTTTGGAAGCATTGGCTGGACAAAGGCGCAATGTGTTGACCGCGCGATGTGGCGCTCTACTTTCAAAATGGTGGCCGAGACAAAAAACTTCTGTCAGTTTAGAGATATCGAGTTAATTTTTTTAATAAAAGAATTTCATGGTTCAGCAGTGAGTGTTTTCATTGAGAAAAATAAAAAAGTGAAATATCTAATAAAACTTTGAAATTGAACACACTACCAACATTGAGATTTAAAGTACCCTACTGTTAGTAAAGCTACCCCATAGATACGTGCATGCAGCTACAAGGGTCAACTAGTTGTTAGCTGAGATGAGTTACCTACCCAGAGACAGCTGGCTGGTGGGGCTGGACAATGGAACTTACTCAAATCATGCATTTATGCTGCTTGAAGGAACATCGTCCTCGCTGTGCCAGGAAACAGAGTTAGTGACATAAAAGAAAAGTGAAGAACCAAACCCACAAGCTCGGAGGTAAGCAAAACTACATCAAATACTACCTTTTAAACCAAGCCCTCTTCATTTTGTAAGAATTTAAATATTTGTGATGAAATTGAATAAAAAAATTTTCTAAAATATATATGTAATTAACAAAAACTTAATTCAGCTTCAGTATGGTAAGTTGACATCTTTGTTTCTTCCCTGGTGATGAATCATTGACGATTCATGAAACAAAGATGTAAACTTAACCATGCTTATGAACGATTTGCGAAAAGAACAAAGTGTGCCAAATATATCATTGATTATTCATCATCGGGGAGAAACAAAGATGTCAACTTAACATATATAAACAATTTGCCAAAAGAACAAAGTGTGCCAAATATTGATTTATATACATACACAAGTTAATTCTTTTAGTGAATTGATTCTCAACACTTGCTAGCTTTCTAGATACTTTTTAAGATCATCCATTTTGACAGCAGAGTTAGCTCTGAGTCAACTTAAGTTTTCGTTTTAATAATATGTGCTTTTAATCCTAAAACGACATTTCAATTTTCAATTTCAAATTGCTGAAAAATAGCCTAATAAAATACAAAGACAAGTTTAGTAAAAAAGATTTTTTTACTTAACTTAAATACTTTTAATCAACCATCAAACACAATTGTGCTGTGCAGAGTAGCAACACGTGATAAGAAAATCAATGAACAACATTTAATTAAATTAGTCAAAGATTTCTGTCTAAATTTTTCCTGAATTTCCACATACAAATGAAATTGGATGTAATAATTTCTGATTCAGTTGATGAGTTTAGTTTTTCTCCTATAAAATGATTCAAGCTTTGTTTATTCTCAAGCAAAATATTAAGGTATTTCCAGACTCTTTGAACCGAATTTCCAGTATATTTAAAACAAATTGGCAACACTAATTTTATATATCATGTGGTGCCGTGTTTGTAGTTGAGGTCTTGAACTTGGACCTAACATATAAAATTATGGCGATTTATAAAGACAAATTCATTTTATGTTACCTGAAGTATAAATCTAAATTTAGGTTTTTTCTGTGCTAAAAACTATTCCCTTGAAAACTACTGACCCTGATTCTGTCCCAGTAAAGAAAGCAAGAAGGTTAAGTTAGAAGATAGAATGGAAACAGATTTGTTGAAGTATGGAGTTGGGTGAACCAAACTTAAGATAAACTGATCAAATAATAAAAAATGTTTGGACCAGGGGTGCAGACATAAATTTGGCTGCAGAAACAGCGGATCCATTCTGATCTGTCTGCAGATGGTTTACAAGGCTAAAAATCAACTGAGATTTGTGCAGCAACAGCAGTAAGTACAGTAGAACCTCGATTAAGATCTGTTTAAAGCGTGCTGACAACTAATAATGTATTAATAATAAACTAGGAATGTTTTTACGTGAATACTTAGAATTATGTTCTTCATTTGGATTAACCGTGTTTTCAGTTATCCGTGCCCCCTCTCCCGCTGATTACCCCGGATAATCGAGGTTCTACTGTAAGTAAATAAATAACTATTCCTTAAACAGTAAGGATTCATTTCAGTGAAATTGAGTTGGACAAGACCCTAACAATATTTTACAGAACCTCTAACCAGGATTCCACACAAATCGCCTCAAGATATTTTACCTTATGATTTACTAAAGACAGAAATCTTTATCTGAGGAACCCAAGATAGAATTTTTATTCAACATTAAATCTATGTCATACACGGGATTAGTAATAAAATATACAAATAATCTAAATATTATTTCAGTCAGAGTTTTCAATAATGGCATAAGCAGCAAGGTAATATACAAACCTTGAGAGTATTGTGTCCCTTTCTTGCTGAAACTCTTTTGAAGAAAATTTGTTCCCAAAGAACTTCAGCACAAACTGTAATAAAAAATAATAGAGAGACGTAATCTTTCTCATTAGAGACTAACTACATTAATGTATAAAAATCAAATTTGTTTGCAGGACAAAAAGGAACCTGTTAAAAGATCTAAAGTCGGAGATTATAAAACAATAGAAATAATTAATTTCTTAATACTGTGTTAAGTAATTTTTCAAAACCAAAAAACTGAAGTTTCAGTAACAAAATTGCCAGCGAATGATTTTGTAACGTTGTCAAACATGTTTTTAGACACATAAATGTAGTGATGCCAGTATCAGCCTGCTATTCAGAGAGATTCACTTTCATTTTTCATGTAGAAACGAACAAAACATAATTTTAATCACAGTTTTACGCTGAACCATTGCTAATATATTAGTTATCTCAAGCTTTAAATATTGAATGGAGAATATCTCCAGATAGTAGGTGTATATCAGTATTGTCAATTGGCCAAATGTCTTTCAAAGTTATACTCACGTCACTTCCCGCTAAGGTTTTACATCCACCCATACTGATGACCATATGCAGTATTAGATAGACACACATTATGAGGTAGATTGTTGAATAGACAGCTAGCCCGGCGAGAATCAGGTAGCTCTTGGTCATAGAGTACAACACGGATGTAACAACGAAGAATACATTGATCCCTATCACTAACAAGGACAGCATCACAGACACCAGCTTGTTTTCCCTGAAAAAAATTATACTTTTTAACGGATGATTTTAGATTTTTTGGGCCAAACTAGACTTTTTTAACTGGATTTGAGCAACTAGATTTTCAGAATGCAATGAGAAGGTAACAAAAGCTCCTGCAAATCAGGCACTGTGACCATATCATGTAGTCACCAAATGGATAGAATTAATTTGATTTGGGAAGCAGGAATGAACAGTCAGTATCATCTCAGAGAAGGATAGAATCATTGAAAGTCCATCCAAAGCCAATCTTGAATGTTTTGTCCTAGTCCGTGTTTAATGAACAAACATCCAAGCAAGAATGGAATCCAGACTGATCAAATTCACAGGGTATTACACCCTAAGGCTTCAATGGACGCTTACATAGCCAAGACTGGCCAATACTATGAATTTTTTTTGTACCAAATAAAGTCCTTAAGTTAAGTAAAAAAAAGTCAAAAAGCCAACTGTGTATTTTAAAAATCTTGCCAACACTCTTGCTCTAATTCATGGCCCAAAAATATTAACATAATAACTTGTAACGCTGCGTTGTAAACGATTTGATGATTTTTGCACTCATGATAAACAACTTAAATTTTACATTATTTGAATGTTGAACTACTGATAATATCAAAACCCTGAAATTCTTTAAACTATCTGGACAATAAAGCATTGAGTATATATTCTGACTACAAGTGCTACTAAAGAGAAGAATTTTATGAGATTCAATTACAGTACCAATAAGTAAAAAGCTAAAAAAACAGACCTCAATCATAATCTACTATTGTACATGAACAATTGCACTGTAATCAATTATGATACAGAGATATTTTTAACAAAACAATAACTTATTATCATCTGGATTTCTGCTCCTTTAAAAATTTAGTTTTATATCACACAACAGTAAAACATAGGTTAATAAATTGTTATTGCAGAGGGGCTTACCACCCATTGACGAACTCCCCCATGATATTGGGGTTACTAGTGAATGCGACAGTAGGTATCGTCGCAAACGGCAGCTGCAGACTCATCACTGCGTTGAGAATGTCGTTCATGCCACTCAGATCTGTCATGTCGTTGTAGAACGCAACGAAAAATGTGGGCACAATCGCCACTGCTCGTGTCACTAGTACCCTCTTCCACCGCTTCCACGATAGGTTGAGGAACCCCTGATAGCGTAAGTATGCTTTGTATACTTATTTATACAACAAAATGATACATATAACGTTAAGCCAGGGGAACTGTCAAAACAATTAGTATCATCCAAAGACTTCAATTTATCAAAAAAACACAAGAATTATGCGTTAACTAGGTTACATACCTAGTTCATAGGTTGTCGGTAAAAATGAATACAAGAATTATTTATCATCTAAAAATTAACACAAAATACAAAACTTTTTTTAACAAAATAATTTTTTTAGAATTTTTATGTAAACAATAATATTTTTTTACGGTCATGCAACAAATAACAATAAAAAATGTAAAAACCAACAACTGAACCATAAAAGTGAAGTCTTATAAGACGAGATACCTTTTTTAACCCTTGAGCGGGTGTTTCACCATTCAAACGGGAGAGGGCACATGCAAAGTTTTTCTCCGCAATGCTGTCGCACAAATCCACCCATCTTACATGTTTTTATAGCATAGTATAGTATTTAAATGACAAATATATTGGTGAAGTACAAGGTTTTATCGTTGAGTATATTTGTAAATTTGAGTAATAATTTAAATATAAGTAGTAATTTTCTAGTGTAAGAATGGTGTCACTGCTGGTGTTACGGGAGAGGGCGCATGCAGAGTTTTCTTCCACAATAATGAAACTGAACATCAATGCAAACCAAATATATTAAATGACAGTTTTATAAATTAAATAAAAACAAAAATTATATTTTGGTTAACACACACGCTTATATGTGTATTCCATTTAAAATATTACATTCGACGTAATCTCTCGTCTAATAATTCCATGGTGGAATTAGTGTAATATAAAATGGAAACACAAAATACTCGTACACTTGAAAACAGTCATAACTAAAATGGTAAGTTCTCTCTAATATAGAAGGGCGCACAAGGAACTAAACTCCGCACTAACCGCACTAAACTCCACTGTGATAGGGCGCACAATATGCGTGTTTATTTTAAACAAAAACAACATGTGCGGAGGAAAACTCCGCAAGCGCCCTCTCAAGGGTTAAATTTCATTCATTACATCTACAATACATCTTCTAATTGATGTATATTCTTTTCTGCAGTATATTGGCTGTTAGTTTATGACCAGTAACACAATTGTGTCTATTACCGTTACCCAAAGAGTAAAGGTTGAAGACCTAAGGTTCTTCAAGAGGGCCGGTGTTGTTCAGTGTTTTTGTGTATATGCGATCAGTGTGCTCAGTTATGTATATATGATGAAGTCAAACACCGCAAGGTCCTCCGCACACATCCTAACAAAATAAACTTATGAAATATGTTAATAATGAGTTGTGTAATCAATAAGCATAATCAATTAGTGATTTAAATGTTATTAGTTTAATTTTATTTAATAAATCCCATCAATCCAAGTTTAAGTCAATTAATTGATTGAGGCCTTGCGTGTCACTGTTTGTGTCACACTACAAAACTTGAGTAGAATCAGAACACACTTATAAGGTTATGTTATGATTTTTCTCCCAAGTAAATAGCTAAATATTTAGTTTTAAACTGTTTTGTATAGGCTACTTTTTATTAAAGCCAATATAAACAATCCTGTAATAGATACGCAACAAAAAAAGAACTGAGGGAATCCCCGCCCTGGTGTCACTGTAGTCATGGGGTGTTAAAACACTGTGTTTAACCCTTTGAGTGCCGCTGCTATTTTCATGATTCTTGCGCACAAAGTGCCGCTCTGTTTTTCATGAAAATGTTTGCCAAGAAAGGTCATAGAAAATTTAATTTTAGAGAAAATGTAATCTTTTTTATTAAATTGTAGACAATTAAATTTTCTTTTGAGATGTACTATTTTACACAACAAAAAATTCTTTTTCTCAAACTAAAATAAAGTTAAAACTATAAAACTAAAAGAAAATTGTTTGTGTTTGGAGTTAAAAATTCTATAAAACAATATTTTACATGTTTTTCATTACTATAATTAAAAAAGAGAAAGACATTTTAAGTGAATTCATGTATAATACATCACGGTGGTTTGAAATTAAGACATTACAGAAATAAAAACAAAATTTGGTATGTACCCAAGGTTACCGTTCTGCCGTGTTTATTGAATTTTATATGCTTTGATGCTATGATTATTGTTACTCATGGGGGGAAAACAGCTTTAAAACAATGATAACAAACTAGTATCAATATAAGAACAAGCAATGTTATAACTTTTAATAATTGTAAACAAACATTTGTAACATAACCACAAATAAAACAGCCGCGGCGAAACCATTACGGTAAAACAAAGAGTATAAAAACTAAAAAGCAGACGGAAGGCAAAGTAAACATCATAAATTAATTGCTGATGGGTTTTGGAAGAAAACTACATAAAAAGTAAGCCAGTTAAATTTACGGAGAGTCACTGTGAGCAACGCTGCAGCACTCAAAGGGTTAATTTGTAACTAATCATGTCTTTCAAGATGAGTATGTAAAATTTGAAACACATTTCAATGGAGTTCAGTTTTTAAAACTGAAATCAGATGGTCAGTATATTAGCCAACCTCCATAGCGAACTGGCCAGCGTAGCAGCCGGTCATAGTGCTGCTCTGTCCCGCAGCCAGGATCCCCAGGGCCCATATGTACATGGCGAGCTCGCCGAACTGACAGCCCAGGAACACTCCGCCCTTGTATATGTCCACATCCACCAAATTTGTGTTATTCTGCAATGATACAATACATTCATTTATTCATTTAGTTAGTTGTATTCTTCTGGCAGTAAAACCAGTTTCATTCATCAAGTAAATTATATAAGAAAACTTATATTTTAACATATTCAAGGCTAAGCCTATTTTACGGAACTCTGTTCGCCATCCTGAATATAAAGCTATAACAAATTCTTAATTTGTACTTTAGTTATGCCAGTAAAGATCTCTTTTTGACTCTCTCAGCTGTTGAAGGTGTGAAAATGGCCGCCTACTTCCGTGGATACATATACTGCGACCAGCACCTGGGATTAGGTTTGCACTGTCAAAAAGTGAAGTTGTGTATCTTTTTATTTTTTAAGTGATTGTTTAATATGTTCCTTTTATTGTTTACTAACCTTGTTTCAATGATAGTACAATAAAAGGTAGTAAACAATAGTAAAGGATTGAGCTAATACAATAATTTAACTTACGCGATTTCAACAAATTTATAGAAAAAAAGTCAAATTCAAACTATGAGCTAAAATTTAAAAATAATATTACTGTCAAATTTTACTATTCATAGCACTCAAAAAATCTTCGTTTTTCTCATTTTCTCAAAAAAATCGTTTTTGTCTCATACTGTATTCATAATAAGGCAAACACCAGTTACTTAAATGCAAGATTATGTTATTGAGTTATTTTGTTCAACTATGGACCATATATTATTAATGTTTAAAACAATTTTGCTCGGCTGTTTGAGTTGCTTAATTGGTTTTGTTGATTTATTATGCAAGAAGTTTAATTTATTGTTACAATATAGGATTTCATTCATTCATTGAAATTTAGGATAAAAGTAAACAATGTTTCTATTAGGGCTCCTTGAAATCACAAACTGTCTTAAACTACTCATTAGAAGCCCAGTTTCTTGAACAAGATATTGTGTCTGATTTGCCAAATTTATGCTTAGTTGTGAATGAACTAAATTAACACAGGTCACTCAGAGTCAACATGCAGGTCAGGTTGGTCAATCCAGCCCAGTGGCGGTCATGTCTGGCTGGCCTATATAACTAATAGTTCGGAAATCTCAAAAATTGGTTAATAATACAGTAGGGGCCTAAAGTTTTTTTCAAAAATATAAAAATGGTTCTACCGATAAACTAAACCTTTGTTAATAGAGAAATAAGAAAAAACTTACATCAAAAATACCAGCATGCGGATTGTGATTAGCGATGCAGACTTTTCTCTGAAAAAATATCATGAAAATACAATTTATCATCTCAACGCAGAATATATTTTGAATGGTGTTATGTTAGATATTAATTCTTGGATTTCTAGTATTTTATGTAACCATTCATTAATTAATATTACGTTTGTTTAAGTACCATAACATTATTCCTTATGTCTGTAAATAATTAATTCATATTATATATGTGTTCAAAATAATCATTTCATCACCCTTCCCCAGAAAGTCATTATTATCATATGATATAATATTTATTTACCTACATAATTCCTACCAAAATATTTCTCATTTAATAAACTACCAAAAATTATTATATTTAGCCTATCCATAAATCAAATCAATATAAATCAACACACCTCTCATCAATTTATATATATATACTAGCTGACCCGGCGAACGCCTGACAGTAAATACATGTTAACTTTAAGATTGGCCATGTTTGAAGTCGAATAGCAATACGGCTTCATTGTAAAAGGTTATTTATTCTGGGTCGCGGCATAGTGAATAACAATAACAAAACGATAAAACATATTAATAACATCCCCATAAAACAAATAAATCTGAGTGGATTAATTCACAATTTTTGAATCCAATCCAAACCCAAACGAAACCTAACTGTAATACGGCTTTTATAGGAAATATATACAACAGCTGATTATTATAATAAACGTAATAATATAAACATTGTAATTATTATATAAACACGTGACTTTAATCAGACAGAAAATAGAAATATAAATACATAATCCCCCAAAACCGAAACTATTAACGTGGTGAATAAAGCTGTTCATTTTTTACAGTACACATTTACTTCATAGTTTAACATTAATGAATGATTCAGATGGCATTGAATAGTAAAGCATACGGTATTGCTAATGGAAAGTAAACCAATCAGCTGTAGCTAAGAAATCAAATGTTTTCATTGTAGACAATTTGTAAACAAACTTACTCTCCATAAGGTTAACATTAGAAATTTAAAACGCCATAAAATGGAAACTTATGGGGTTTTCGAAAATATTTTTTCACTAAAACCTTCCCGGACACATATAGAGCAACAAATTTCATGGCGATCGGATGAGTAGTTTGGCAACGCATAAAGGACATACATACATACATACATACAGACAGACATACATTCAATTTTATATATATATATATATATATATATATATATATATATATATATATATAGAGAGAGAGAGAGAGAGAGAGAGAGAGAGAGAGAGACCAAAAAAATTTCAATACATCAAAATTTAATACGATTACAGTAATTCAAAATTAGTCCTGAAGGCCCTAAATTCAGTGACCAGTGAACATGTGATGCAACTATGTGCCTCAACAATGAACGCACTGCAACACCAAGAAAGAAAAAGTTCCACCAGCCTTAGAAGATGAAGGACTTGTTTCTGCTTCCCCAGTGTTGAATTTAAATATAATGTCAAAAGGACCCAGTTCGCCCAGTTCCTTAGTAAACCACTCTCCAGTATCAAATTAATTTTAGGGCAATTCAAAATCCATATCATTATTACATGTCAAACTGAATCAATCAATTAGATACAATTTGGACAATCATTTATTTTAATCAAACGTTATCCAAGGCAGCATGATTTCCCTGACCCTGAGATAAGAATTCATGTTATTAAAAATTATTAATTTATCAAAAATACTTTATTGAAATATTTCCATCATAGGCCTACCTATTTATCATTCTTGTAATAGATGCATTGTCGCAATTTTGATTCAATAGGCTAGTGTCATTTTCGTCTACCTCAATTAATATTGTCTTGTAAAATCAAAACCAAGAGTGTTATTATTATTAATATTATTACATATAAAGTAAGGTACATATAAATTAATTGAAATAAAAGGTAAATTTATTAAAAGATCATAATAATAAAGATTTTAATTCAATTTGGATTCAAAATGAAATTTATTTCATCATAAACAGCGTACAGAAGTCATCAATTTTCTCCTTACATTTAACAGAAATACAGGTAACTTATTATAAATTAAAAACAAAAAATCCTGATTTCCATCTACTCTTTGCGCCTATATCACATTTAAACCCAAATTTATATTTACAACTACGTTGAAAATAGGGATGGGTCAATTCCAATTATTTACGATTCCGATTCTTTAAAATCGATTCCCGATTACGATTTCGGGCATTGATTTGACCTCCGCCAACAAATGTAACCCGAGTAGTGTCCAATATATTTTTTCAGTGTCACCAGGTTTATGGGGATTTGCAAGCCTTTAAAAAAATCTTTATTAATTCTAGAAATTAAGATATATAATTTTGATCAGTGCTAAAATGAAGAATTAAGAATGTTAGAAAAAGTATGTAAATTATAAATATAAATATTTACTATTAACATGAACAAATAAATAAATACATATATGAAAATCTGTTTTGTTTATGTTTACGGTACTTTATATATGAACAAAAAGTTTGAGTGTTACAACTCATTTTTTATATGGTCTATAAGTAATTTCAGATACTTATTGAATCCTACTGGGTACTTGTTACTTTCGTTTCAGAGCTGGATATCCGATTGCTTTGAAATGAAATATTGGTTTTTATTTACGCGGCTAAGACAATAAACCGAAAGTGAACAATAACTTTCAGTCAGCAGGGCGACAATTGGTTTCCTAATCCGAGTTTCATAAAAAAATGACGACTGTATCTTATTACGACATTGTAACGAGGAAAACGAACATAATTCTTTCTTTTGCCATTCGTCATCAGCGGAACAACGAACGCTTGGTATCGAAGAATTGGAATTGACTTTAGACTTTCAACTCAGATTCCAACCCTGAGAATCAGTGGAATCGAGAATCAATGTTTGGAATCAACCCAACCCTAGTTGAAAACTATAAAACTGAAAATTAAATTTTATAGTTTGAAATAAATTAGGATTATCTCTTAAGCTAAGCTCATGTGGGATATCCATCTCTTTATTACATTTAAAAGAATGAAACAATGACCGAGGGTTGAAGCTCATTGTTGGTCAATATCAGTTGCTCATAAAGTACAAGGATTGTAAAGCTGGAGACTTACAACATCAGCATTGGTCTTGTTGTAGAGTCCATGGGCGAACACGGCTACAACAAACACGTTGATGACGAGAGACACAGCGAGCGCTATCGTACTCTCTATGAAGTAGTACATGTTGGCCTCCCTCACCTTGGACGGATTCTTGCGGTCAACATCTCTTGACTATAATTTTTAAAAAATTTACATTAAAACTGACATTAAAAAGGATGTCTAAATAACTAAGCTATCAACATTGAAGCCTCTATATTCTCTAGTTACTTTCATATAATGTACAAAACAATTAACAATCATAATATCTTCATCACATTCGTAACATGTATTTACACAACAGCTGGCTACTTTCCCTTACTTAAATTATAAGCATTAAGCTTATAGAACACTTCAAAATCCAAAAAATCTCTCCCTTACCTTGAATTTTATCATATAACTTACAAAGACAAACTGATTCATTCACCAGAATAATTAACCCATTCCCGTCAGCCAGACTGGTCGACGCCTGAGGCCCTCTAGTCTGAACTAAAATGGAGCCTTGTTCACTACGACTGTGTGTCACTATTCCAAGCCAGTTCCAAGCGGTAGGCTTAGAAACAAGTAGGTACTATTGTTTCATCAAGACTTATTTTGTTTTCACAGGAAATCTTTATTTCACTTGGCACATCTACTTCTAGTTACCTGCAGTAAAAAATAGTTAATGATAAAACTTTAAAAAATAATCATTATTACAGTATTCTTATCAATAAATACAATCCCTGAACGAATTGTGAAACGAGATAATAATTTACTCTCAACACGAAACTTTGGACACTAAGTTTTTTAGATTATTTTAAAGAGGATGACAACACTATCTATGTGATGAGAAATGGGCTAGCACACCTAACGGTGGAAAAAAGAACTGCATCGAAATATAAGCAGGCAACGCACATTGTTTGCTCATAACCGCCCCGCAGACGCACAGCTCACGTCCTTAGACATCTGTTTAGCGAAATACGCGGACGTGATATGTGCGTCCTTAGACAGAAATGGGTTGATTGATGCGTATTAAAAATTGTAGACACTATGGTGGTAAAAAAACTCAAAGTTATATTTGAGAAGAAATGTAGAATGGTTGAACATGTGAAGACTACACCAATCAAGGCACACAACTCTGCAGCACTAATGACCATCTGCAGACTAATGACCAACAAAAGAAGGGTACTAGAACCATGACAGAGAAAAGTGGCACTTAACATCTTCAGAGCCTACTGAACTATTTCTTCTGAGACAGTTTTTGCCCATTATTAGAACACATCCCATCACATTCTAGGTGAAAAGACAATTTGCATTGAAAACAAGGAATCCTGAAGAAGAAAATTGTCACTTCAATTATTGGCTAGAGGGAGTGGGCCAGAAAACTAAGAAAGCGGAATGCACCATGAGAATTATTACAAGTCTCGGACCCTGAGTGAATAAAAGCAATACGAATGCTCTCTACAAATCATTTTCCACTCAACAATACAGATGCCTACACATTTTAAGGAGAGATAAATACTGTCCTGCACTGTGCATGCCTATTGATGATGGAGGACACTGAAGGAAGCAATGGAGCAAAAACTGGAGGCATAAATCTCCACAGAGAATCTTGTTTCTCTAAAGCTGAAAAGGGAGGAAAAGTGGATAAAGTTATCCAAGTATCTGACCAGCATGATAAAGGGGGAAAAGGTAGATGAGAGATAATGATTACTGGTGACAGTCAGGGAAGGTGTGATATGACCAGTAAAGAGAAAAAAACAACAGAATGAAACGTAGGCCTCACTTACCAATGGAATACCTCATGTAGTACCAGGATGGAATAGGTAGAACAGCAACATACCTTCGTTGTGTGGCTCCAATGGAAAATCTGAAGGGACTGATTTACTCATCTTTAAAATGAAAAAAGACTGAATACAGTATCAAACTATCAGTTTAGAGAAACATTTGATCTTTATACCACGGGTAGGCTCTTTAAGTGGTCTCTTTTTTAGGTCCTAAGTGGAATGCTCACACGGTTGCCCACACACCCAGCTTAAGTCTAACATGGAAGCCCTGGCAAAAAAACCTAGGTGAATTTACATGGGTAAATATCACTTACCCCTCAGTATAAGAGAGATTATAAAGTGCCGTCACAATCAAGACATCCAAAGTTGATCACAGGACAGTTGGCCTCAGACTGTTCTTCAAAAAAGAGAGCAGGGCTCGTGTGGCGTCATTTGAGGGAACAGTAATCCGAGCATGTAAGTCATGCAATGGCGGATCAAGACACGCTTATCTCTTGGCCACCGCTACAGACCGACAAAAGCGTGTCCAGATAACAGACTCCATCACATGTTTTTCCACCACTCAACTCCAGGCTACTAGGCTTTCTGAAGCCAACTGTCACAATCCTGATGATACCTGACGGTCCTTACCTTTACCAGGCCAGAGTGCAGGTAGAGGTTGTGCGGCATGATGACGGCTCCGATGATGCCTACTGCCTGCAACAGTGCATTCCTGTCACAGTCCTGGCACCACGGAATCACCAGGCCCTCCATTATCTGTGTGGCATCTGGCTTCACCACCAAGAACTACAACAGCAGTAGACAAGACAACATTAATTTCATCATCTAACCTCTACCCTCAACATGACATTCTTTACAGTAGAACCTCCCATATCCGATACGAGAAAAATTGTATCGGGAATCCCCATGACGGGATCGGACCATGGTCTGAACAGTCAAAAAGTTGGATATCAGGAGAAGCAAATACACATTTTTCCTGGATAGAAAACCGGCTATACAGTATTATAATAAAACTTTGTTTTACCTCTAACACATCAATTTAAGCATCAAGATATGAATGAACAGTGTTAGTCCTTTAAGGAGTAATGACCATACCGGTACATCTCAGATGAGCGTAACCCCAGTCGTAGGCTGATATTACATAAAAAGTAAATAATAATCTAGAAGTAAAAAATAATAACTTTCAAGAGTAGTAAATAAATAAACTAAAAATGTATTAGTAGTAAATTTTATTAGTTACAAAATTAATAAAGTTAATACTAAATACTAATTTTTCAGCTAAATTGTTGAAAAAATATGTAATAACTCATTAACTAATTAATTTACTAATACGTAAAGTAGTGTCGGTAAAACCTACATTTTTATAAGTTCTTCTCAGATTGGAATATTATTGAAAGCTACACATAAAGCATTTTTGATGCAGAAAACCCCACCAAAAACTAAATTACTGCACTGCACATACCTATTGCATACATACCCTTACCACAGCTGTGGCGGTGGAAGACTTAACCTCTGTCGTCCAATCAAATACACTCCTTACTACTTTACCAAGATCAGCTGTGATGACATTTTCACCAATCCCACACACACCAGATCACTAACCATCCATTATAAAATACTACTTGCCATTGTTCAGAATAAAAAAAAAACATAGCTGATTCATATTATGTTACAAAATGTGTGTAGTACGAACGGTGCGTAGTTAGTTACAGTGGCGTAGATACGGGGGGGGGGGGATAAGGGGGATATATCCCCCCCCCATAGCGACCACCTTTACTAATAATTTCAAAACAAAAATATCCTGAAATACCGCTACGAAATAACAAACAAAAGAAAAAAGCAGTTCGTTGTTGTTACTGTATGTTGTATGTCGAAATACAGTATATGCAATAAGCGATATTTCCTGAATAGTCTCCCGGTCATCCCTCCCGTCATCAAGCAGATCGCTCAGGCGCAAAATCTTATAACTTAGACTGTAGGTCTAACCTAAACTGTTTAGATCTTGACGTTAGTGATGTATGACGTCTTATATATGTCATATATTTTCCGTACCCTCTGCGTTTTGTGTTCGGCGTTCGTGTTTTTTTGTCTGTTTTTCACTTGTTTCATTATAGTGTAAACTCAAAAAAGTAATGTAAATCACATCTAAAATAAACCTCCAAAATGGTTAATGAAAGTCACGGTGACTTTGTTCGTGTCGAAACAGCACTAGATTATTGTGGTAGTATTGGTAATGATATGAAAAAGTGTTTGTACGGCCCACCCAGAGACAACTGGAATAGATTGTCTTTAGTTAAAATTGGACATCCAATAAGTAATAAAGCATTGAAAAATATCAATTCCATATAAATTAAATTATCAATGATATAAGGAAAAATTTAATATTGTGAAAATGTTAACGGTGTTATAAATAAACCTTTTAACTACATGTCATAGTTATTTCGTCTGTTTGAAACAAATGAAGTTAGGGATCTTTGGCAAAAAAAATTTATCATGATTAATTTTTTCCACGTAGCCGATTTAGAAATTTAGAAACATTGAAATAAAAAACTAACAGAAAATCTAATGAAATTTTCAGTATAGGCCTACTAGAATGTGCTTGTGGAAACTGCCCTAGACTACTCCACACTATGTCCAAGATAGCAGCGGAGGTATTGCATGATATTTATATGGTAATTAACTCATCGAAATGTCCCTTATGTAACCTACAGTGCATACTTTAGAATAGGTTTTCACTCGGGGGGGGATTTATATCCCCTCCCATGAAAAAACTGTATCTACGCCACTGGTTAGTTACTCCTCAACCTGGTAAGAGGGTTAAACTCTGTACCATCTGGGGACATTGCAGAAAAGATTATTCCTCACCTCATAGCCGAAAGACACAGCCATCACAGTTATGAGGAAGGCGAAGAGACACTCAAGCTTGCGAAGGCCGTACCTGTCCAGCAGGAGGAAGGAGAAGGTATCGACCGCTGTGATGAGGACACCCAGCGACAGAGGGATCCTGACAGCACAATACACTCGACAATAGTTACTATTTATAAATAAACGGTATCAGTGGGCTGACACATACTTTCTCCATTAAGTATCCTAAATTTAAAAACGTCAATCTATTATACTAAAACTATCATATTCTTTAAAGTTGATCTAAATATCATTTAATAATTTATTATTTAAAAAATAATCATCCAAGTTTTGAAAATAACAACACGAGAAACAAAGTTAAATTACTTGTTAGGATTTTATGGGGAGGAACACCCTACCCCAGCGCAATATCAGTTTATGAGCTTTTATAAGTGGGGTTTGTTGGGTGATTTGACCTTAGGCTGCATACCAAGTTTCATGGAAAACAGTTGGGAAACAAGGAAGAAATTGATTTTTAATATTCTCCATAAGAATGACATTGGACGCTCTCGGACAACGTACTGCATTTATCATGGGCAGTAAATTTAACTTTACTCTGGAACAGTTAGTCGTAGACAAATAATTCAAAAGACTAATTTGTTTAGTTTTTTAATCCTTTTTGATAGTGTGTTTCTTCTATTTTCCCTGGACATCATTTTAGACTGGTTATGAGATTGACAACTATAAACAGTAAAAGTATGAGTAAGCCATGAATGTTTTCTACCATGAAATAAAGTAAACAAGTAGTGAATTCAATGAATTACAAATTTGCCAGTTCTAGGGTAAATTAATTAACTAATCATTTATAATATAGACTATTATAAATAATTATAATTAAATATTGAGCACTTTATACAGTAAAATAGATGATAATCAAGTCCGAGAGTTTTCAAAACGCGATGGTGAATAATATATTTTTATGGAGGGAGAAGACGCTACCAAAATTAAATCCTATCGACCCGATAGGATCTTGCAATTCAATGTACCCAATTAGCAATTTTTTGTAATATTGAAATTTATACAAGAAACTTTTAAAAAATTACCCTCTACTTTGCTTTAAAAAATTAACTTACTTTGGTCATAAACAAAAGTCCTTCAGACGTGGCTTTTCTATTCTGCTTGCCAATCTATCTCCTGTGGCTTTTCTATTCTGCTTGCCAATCCATCTCCTATCTTAATCTATAATATCATAAAGAAGAGGTGGATCTCAGCTCAACCATTCATTCCTTTAAAATCAGTCAAATTTAAACATCATTACTTCATTTATGGCTGAACTAGTTGTCTTTCACAAAGCTAAGCACTTCACTATTTTCTGTAATGTTTATGAACCTATGAGAATAGTGGACACCCATGCATTGTCACTAAGGAATTGATGGTGTCCACTCTTCTGCTTGCATGAATATTTGTTTGGCCATTTTTATGACTGGATGCATAATTTACAAACAGAATTTTCATTCATTACATTTCCATGCACTTTGCACGCTTGACAAGAAATCTCTATCGGTTTTAGGTTTTTAGCCAACAAAACCTGTATCATCGATCGCATCTCACAACTCGCAGGATTTGCTATGGCAGAGGCCATTTTTAATTTTGAAAACAGGCAGCTCGCCTATGCTCCCAGTGTCACGGCTGGATAACCAGTGAAGCCCCGGAAACTCTTTCACCTGGATATACGTGATAAGCGCACGACAAACAGCGTTAGACGGAAACATTTCTTACTTTCTTCATAGCCTCGTGTATCCAATATTCCATCCATTTCACACTCACCACTTATTTGACAATAGATAGAGGGCGATGGCTGTACCGATGACCTCCTGCATGTCAGATCCGATGATGGCAATCTCGGTCATCAACCAGAGAAAGATGCGAGGAACGGTGCGGTACTGTCTGTAGCACATCTCTGCCAGGTGGAGGCCTGTCACCACACCCAGCCTCGCAGACAACCTCTGCATCACTAGGCCAAGGATAGTAGCACCCATCAGCAGCCATAGCAGCTGTGCAACGATTAGACTGTTAGTCTTGGCACAAGTACCAGTAGGTTATTGTGCTAAGATAGCTAATCAAGTGTACCTTGTTTTAGTCATTATTTGTTTTATTTTTTTAAATGGAGGAAATAGATATTTTTAGGTTTTTATCAATTTGTCCAATGTCTTATCTATATCAGTTATATGTTTTTGGTTACAAAGTGTCTAAATATGGTTTCTTAACTTCTTATTGAGAAATTGGATGATATTGAGGCTTGAGAATGATTGTAGTTTGTACATGAGTCTGGTTTTGACTGATATTTCAGTCACTTAGTGTCTTTCCTACTACTTGCTGGGTTTATAAAGATCGTAGTTATTAAATTAGTTTACAGGATCTTCAAAAACTTTTCATTTGTCTCTAAGGGTAGGGTATTTGTCTATGTATGGAAATACCTATACCTATAGATCTATGTGTAACAAGGGCGATATGCCTATGGATCACCGTGAAGTGGTGGATGGTTATAAATACATATAGAATATTATGCAATGATAGCTACTCATGAATACCTATTATGTATAATGCAGCTGTATAGTATTTGGTAAATCCTATTACATTTAATGGCTTTTATCCAACCACAGCAGACCAACCCTGGGATTTGGTTACTAAAACATATCCTGAGCATTTCACAATTGTTTTCTTCACGGTGAACAAACAAGTGGAATCCACAATTTTATATTTTGGAATTTTTTGTGTTAAATAAACAAAACGATTGTGAAGTTCAATCCACCAAACTTAGATTGAGAGATTATAATACACCCATCGTAGCAGACCTATGCACTCGGCGAATTTCCAAATATAATAATATGATAATAATAATAATATATGACAAGTTTATCAATATCATTCGATAAATAGAAGTTTGCCTATAATAATCCATAAGATTAACATGGAGGAGAGTATGCAGGTTTGCTGATGTGAGGAATACTGAAACTATGAAAGTAGGCATTTTGACCATATACTAAGTTTGATCAACAACTGTCCATAAATAAAGGAGTTTGCATATTCTTTATATCAGTGTTCCACCAGGGGTCCGCAAACAGTTTTTTGAGGGTCCGCAAAAGAGATTCTAATCAAATTTATTTTCAATCAATAACATCAAACGCGAAAATTTCTAAAAATATCAGTTGTGGTTCGTATTACAAAATGCATATATATAAAAAGCTCAACTTACCTTGTACTTGGCCACGGTTCCAGACTGCAGATCTGACTCTATGTTTCCTGGGTCCAGGTAGGCTATACTCATGAGAAACCCTGGCCCTGTGAACGCCCATAGCTTCTTCCAACTAAAACTGTCCTGAAATTAAGTCCTTAAATTTATTTCTATACCAAATCGTCCTCAACGAACAATTTCTGTGTTATTTTCTTCTAGTCCTGAAAATGTTCAAAACATAAGCAACTTTCATTGTTGAAAACGTAAAACTTTTACTCCAAAAGCATACATCAATTTTATTCAAAAGTGCTGTACATTTAAAAGCTGTTAGACGTACCAATAAATTCAATTTACTTTGATAATTAGGCCTATACTTTGAAATTAAGCCTGGAATAATAAAATTTTCACAATGACTTTTCATAAGTACCGTATCTGTATTAGCCTACATAGGTACGAATATTTTTGGAGATGCCAAGGCTTAAATCAATTATACTCCACTTACACGACTCTGTGGACAACTTTCTACAAATCTAATTTTTAAGTATATAGTATTCTTACCGAATCTAGTTCAGGAATTAATATTCTGTTGTCCGCATAATACTCTTCGCTGGTCGAATTCAGGGCTGTGTTTTCGGACTGGAGACTATCTTTGCTGCCGGTGCAACGCTTTGAGTTCTTCATATTGTCCTCATCCTCATTATAATCCATTGTGGGCTACAAGAAATTTAAACACTATAAATCAAACAGTCAGGGAAAATAGTTTTATTGCAAAAAATGCTGAAGACATTTAAAGAAATTAATTTAACACAATTAAGAAGCAAATTAAGTTAAGATTCATTGTACAATAATGACTGGATAGCTCAGTGGCAAGAGCTCACCTCTTAATTTAAATTTCGCCAATTCAAATCCGTCACAGTTACCACTTTTAATCAAAAATATGTTATAATAAAAACGTTATTAAATATTAACCTTTTATTATTCCTTTAAATAACCTGGAAATGGTGATGTACCTGGGTACGTCAGGGGGGAGGGCCCATCTTAACCCTAGAAGTGATAAAGTCGTAATTCACGACACATTTACAAATTCAATAAGAAGTGGCAGGTGAATGCATCTGTTGTCTATTTAGTGAACTTATCACCTTTGTGACCGTGTTGCTCTCTTGGGGAAAGCAACTGAATCTGTTCACGCAGTTCATTGAACTGCCAATAGGAACTGCCGTCTTATAGCCAAGTAAGTGCTTTCTACTCCTAAGCTTGGTGGTTGTATTGGTTAAAGCACTACACTGATAAATGTAACTTTTTAGTTTTTCGGAAGTGCTAGGGTTTGAATCCCAATTATGAGCAATTCCAGTTTTTGGCTTGCAAATGTGTGGTAGAGCGGAGAGAGGAGTCCACCTTACACAAATGGTGGCCGGCTTGGGTGGAAGTTGATGTCATTTGTAGGCGTAATTGGGATTGCAGTGAACACCCGTTTTGCTTTTGTGGTTAGTGGTTATAAGGAGGGGCATATTTTATGTTTTTTTTTGTTTATACTTAATATTTTAAGAAAATATAAGTAATTATTTTTATGTTACAGTTAAAAGTAAAAAGCTTGCCACTTATAGGGTTAAATAAACAGTGACTGGCTTGGGTGGAAGTTGACAGCATTTGTAGGCTAAATAGAGATTGCAGTTTTCCTGTATTGCTTTTATGGTTAGTGGTTATAAGGAGGGGGCATTTTTGTGGTTTTTTAACTTTGTATTTTAAGAAGAATTGCAGAGTCAAAGTAAAAAATAAAAAGTACAAATTAAGTTCAAAAGCTCCCCCACTCGGAGGGTTAAACCTTCGTTAAGGTTATTCGTCAATTTCTTCACCAGAGGTTCAAGATGAAATACATTGTAATTGATACAGCTCACTAAATGTTCGAAACCGGTTCTTCTTCAAGAAACTGAAGAAACATTTTAACAAGTTTTGGTAATCACCGATAGTAGGGAAGTAATGCGAATGTAAGAAATTAAAACTTTGATAATTAATCATATTTTTTAATTTGCTTTTATGGTTAGTGGTTCATAGGGGGGGCACTGTTTTTTAATTTGATATTTCTGTTTCGAATTAATCAATTAATGTCAATGTACATTAATCAATTAATGTAATTAATGTCAAGAGATCAACACCATCTGTCTTTGGACCCCAATGGGTAAAAATATGCAAAGTTATACAATTATCATTATGATAATCAGAAACTGACTAGGTATAGAATCTACCAGAAGGAGCACAAATTTTGAATGAATGTACAATGGTGAACTTTTAAGTCTAATTTTAGATATTAAGCAGTTAAAATTTTAATCTAAAAACAAACAGTGTAATATTTTTAAATACCGTACAAAGTATTTGTATTTACTAATCAAAAGAGTCAAAAGAAGAGTTAATATCAACTCCACAACTTAGTTAAAAACTTTTCATCAACAAAAGCTAACAACTATAACAAGCTACAAACTAACACTTAAACTTACTAATTGTTGCTTACTATGGAACATAATGACATTTGACAATTGTGAATAAAAATGAAAATAGAATTATTACAATTAATAGTAGTGAATTGTAATACTATAACAGTGACAAAAGTACTTACTTTCAATTTCATTTTTTCTATAAACTAGATAATATTCTATAGTATAATATTCTTTCACAGAGACACCATTCACCAATGAACAAAACCTAACTATTTGAAACGGTGGGATAAAATTTATCTGAGATACGGGATTCAATGATAAAATATAGTCCAATTGAACGTAACAGATACCACAACATTAAAATTGCACAATATTAGCCAATAATCTTTAATTAATCCATAATTAGTATATGAGAGTTAATGATAAGTAATTGTATAAATATGATAAAACCTATTGAGAATGCAAATAATAACAATACACTCTACACACTATCAGTTCCAGTAAAGATTGGTAAACAATGAAGCCGTTGCACTTTGCATTCAAGTTTTTACAAAATTTATTTAAGACAATGAGGATGAAAAGGGGGGGGTGATGAACAAAATTAAAGTATTACAAATTATAAATTGTATAACATAGAGAAGCAGTGATATTTACAAAAAATAAAAAAACACTAGAATGATACATCAAATGTACCACTCTCAAAAATCTCATATCGATGACGATTTACTAATACATCCTTAAAAGAAGGTTACGGAAAATAATAAAACGCCTGTATAATGGTAATTTGTACCTATGAAATTGATTTAAGATGAAGGAAATACTTCTAAACATTCTAGTATCCAGAATTCATAAAATACAATTACTAGGTTACGGTACTATGTCTTTTGTCTCCAATTATTTTTATAGTCAGCAGGTGAATAGTTTCAGGAAATTATTTTCCTGTTATCAATTACTTCATACTAGAACATCAACACTCAAAGTTTACACTGCAAATTTATAAATTTTTATGTGGCTAACGTGTCAGTGTTAAAGTGCAGTGTAAATTGTAAGTGTTTATGTAATTTTAAATTTTGTGGCTTATATGAAGTGACTGATAAAGGCTTGATAATAGGAATATAACTTCCTGAAATTTGTTGCCTGCTGATTACATAAAAAGAGTTTAAGGCGAAAGGCACTTTTACCTAATAAAGAAATACTGACTAAATTTGTAGTTACTGATGATTGAAAGGGGTCGTGAGAAAATGACATTTATTCAAAGGCAGGAGTGACACACAATCATCATTAGGAACTATTCTTCGCAAAACTGATAACAGCTACATGGGTACAAAGGTGTAAATACACACACACACACAGCACTCAACTGATAAGCAAGATACCAGGAACATAAACAGGAAAGCCTTCGTAATTTTTTAAAACTTCTTGGATTTATTTCCTATTGTCAACAAGTAATTGATATTACAAGTTTTTAGTAGTCAAACTTAAATATCTTCAAAGTACAATGAATAAAATTGGAAAGTAAATAAGGAAATTAAAATATTCAGAATAGTAGTTGATAAATAGGCTGCACATGTTATTTCTGAGAAAGTGTACTTTAAATAAACGGTATCAGTGGACTGACACATACTTTCTCACTTAAGTAAATTTAAAATATCCCCGTCGCAGCAGACCTAGGTACTCAGAGAATTTCAAATCAATAATATAATAATAATATATGACAAGTTTTATCAAAATCTGTCGACAAACATGAGAGTTATTTACCTATTCCCCTTAAGATTATTAATATGGGAAAGAGTGTGCAGGTTTACTTTTGTGAGGTACACTGAAAGTAGATATTTTACCATAAATCTTTATTTTTAACAATTATACCAACTTTTATCAACACCTGTCCATAAAATAAAGGAGTTTGCCTATTCCATATATGATTAACTTGGGGAAAGAGTATGTAGGTTTGCTGCCATGATAAACACATAAACTATGAGTTGTTTAATCCAAAAATATTGATTGACAAGTGAAGTATTAATTTTTCTTTATCCTCCATAAGGTTAACATTGCAGCCCCAAATTACAACCTACTGTGTTTAGATTTTTCAATATCTCATTAACCGTTGGAGATAGTTAAAGATAGATAAGGGGGGTTTATATGTTTATCATGGCAGCAAACCTGCATACTCTTTTCATATAGAGATTAGGAAAATTCCTTTATTTGTGGACAGATACCATGATGAAACTTAGTATAAATTGTCAAAATAAAATTGTTTATGCTAGAAATGCATACTTTCAGTGTTCCCCACAGCAGCAAACCTGCATACTCATTCCCATTTTAATCTAATCTAATAGGCAAATAACTAACTCTCATATTTTTATCAACAGATTGATAAAAATTAACATACAATGTTATTATTTTATTATTGATTTGGAAATTCGCTGAGTATGCAAGTCTGCTGCGATGGGGGTGTTTAATGAGATTGTACTTTATACCTTTTAGAGTTGTGATACACAAGTTTGAAAGATGCTAAAAAGGTTCAACCAAGAAAGTAAAAAATACACTCCCGAAGCAGCAGACCTGCATAATAAGCAAATTTCAACTGATTTATAAATTACTTGTGATATAACAAACTATTCTCAATTATAGGTTAAGTCACATAAGAAAGTTATAGGTTTCTGGTGGAACTGCAACTAAAAATTATATACAAAAAATCTATCACTAGCACTTTACGGACATTTCAGATCTTGAACCTAGTCTTAGACTAGATCACTGTCTCCATAAAGTGTCATTTATTACATTTCTTAGAGGTTTTCGAAGGAAATAGCCTAACTCATCTCTAAAAGTGTATGTTTTATATATCTAAATTGTATATTAATTTCATTTTATGGTATTAATTATATTAGTTAATATTATAGAGTTAATATATATAATATAATATATATAATAATATATAGTTAATATTATACTCCATAATATTATTATTATAATATTATAGAGTTAGGTTCATAGGACAAGTAAGTAGTTACTATTAAGGCAATTTTCTAGTTATTTAATGTTAAACTATTTATTAACACACTGAATGCGAAAGATATCTTTAGATGTCCCCGATCCATTAGCAAATAGTGGACTACGTCCTTGTGTACGGTTAATCATACTGGCTTACTGTGGGCTCAGTTTTCATAGTAGGGTTTTGAAGCTTTGTCAGCCTTTTGAGAACATACTATAGTAAATCGCCGCTTGCAGATCCCGCGCTCCTGGTGGACGCCTGCCAAAGTCCTGGGTAAACAACGCATTCTGGCCCGTGTTCAGCCATTTTGTAACATATTAAAATTTTATTAGCAGTCAATGTGTTTTTAAGTTGACCCACTAAAACATAATTACAAACAGTAGGCCTACTATTGCTTCCCGTAACAATACTATCTTAATGTGAAACTAATGTCCAATTCTATCTTATCTTTTACTCAATAATCACAGCAGTGATGGCTACTATTAAAAAACACTTACTTCTTAAATCAAAGTAATTAATGTCTCAAACGAACACTATAGACTTGAAATTAGTTTTAACCATATTTTAATGTACAGTACAATTTCTATAATGAGGCAATAAGCTAGCCAAATAGTGCCTTAATCCAGAGGGAAGAATATGCTTTGTTTTAGTGATTTCTTTTCAACAACTCCCTAAGTTTCATTTTATGACGTTCTAAATTTCTAATGTTAACCTTATGGGGAATAAGTTTGTTTACAAATTTCCTACAATCAAAATGTTTGACTTCACAGCTACAGCTGTTGGTATACTTTCCATTAGCAATATGCTTTGCTATCCAATGTCATCTGAATCATTCATTAATGTAAACCCATGAAGTAAAAATGTGCTATACAAAACAGCTTTATTTGCCACGTTACAAGTTTATGTATTTTGGGAACTATGTATTTATATTTTTATTTTTTGTCTGATTAAAAGTCACGTGTTTATGTTGGCCAAATAAAAAATAATTTTAACAATATACATATTACGTTTATTATAATAATCAGCTGTTGTTTAACTTTCCTATAAAACTGTATTACAGTTAGGTTTGGTTTGGGTTAAGATTAGATTGTAAAATTGTGAATCAATCGACTCAGATTTATTTGTTTTGTGGGAATGATACTAATATGTCTTATCATTTCAGTATTGTTATTCACTATGGCGCGACCCAGAATACTCCACAACAAAGTCGTAACGCTATTTGACTTCAGAACATGGCCAAAAGCTTCTAGAATTATTACAAATGAATGGTGTAAGAGGATCATTCATGCAAAGAAATTTTTAAAAATTATAAAATAACTTTTCCCTCTATATTTATGTAGGAAACATTGATTTTTGTTGGCAAAATGTAGAATATTTTTACTTAAAACAAGCCACCACAATTTAGAAACAGCTCTAACCTCAAAACTTGTCAACACAACGCAACATTGTTTTAAACATTTAACATACCATGAAATAAAATTATTAACAAATTGTCTACAACAATCAAAAAGAAAAAAGACATCACAAAACTCGAGAAAAAATTAAGAACTTACTGATGAAAGAAGCCCAATACAATATAGAAGACTTCAAAGAATAAAAAATTTAGAATAATTGTACATTAACCCTAGATAACTAACAATTTGTATATTTGAGACTACCAAACTTCAGTTTTTTCAAATCTGAAAAAATCTTCAAATTATATATTGAAGATTTTTTCTCTTTACAGCTTAAAATTCCCGGAGGTATATAGCTACTGGATGTTTTAACAGATGAGGGTGAGTGAAACATATTCCTGAGCCTTCAATGCACGTAAAAAAATATAACAGTAGTAAATTTTATGAATGATTAGTAATTATAGTAACTCTTTGAAACCAATTTCTTATGGGATTTTACAGTTTGGCAATTCAATGGCAAAAACATTTAAGTAAAAGTATTATGCCGAGAGTTTTTAAAATTATAGAGCTTTAAGGAATGATACAAAATTAAAACTAAAAGTATTGTCAAAGAAACAAGGATGTTAAATGCTAGTTATAAAATGTCAGGAGTTAAAAGTGTGCTTTGGATGGCCTCTATATTTTTTATTTATTTAGATTTGTATAAAAATATGAAAATATAATATAAACAGTTTAATATTAGTTTATCTACTTTCCACAATTAAAATAATGTAGTTATAGTTATGTAGTTAACAAATCACGCGACAAGAGTAAGAAATATATAAAGTAGTAATATTTAAGAATGGTTAGTAACAACGGAAGTTTTAACCCTTTGCACTCGATTGGCCAGTAGCACATGCCACTTCCGCAGACAGCTCGGAATTATTTCCCGTGATGTTGTCCTCGCCGCTCAGGTGGCCAGCAGTACTGGCCTCGCTACAATCCTTTGTCAGCTCAGCAGCAATGATCGACAACCTTTCCCACCAGCTCTGAATTATTTTTGTGTCAAACCTGGTTTGTTTACAACGTTTGTAAAGACAATAAAAAGTGAATAACGAGCGAAAATAACAAATAATGTCAACACAACATTATCTATATCACAATTAAATAATATTAAAAAACATGTTCGTCATACTTCTCCAATAATTGCCACAAGTCGTCTGAATTTTAATTATAATTTATTGTTATGTTTACGTTTATCATCTACTGTGGTTACGACTAAAATTAATAATGAATTATTAATAAAATGTACATTTATTTTAAAGAAAACCCCAACAGTTGTTAGCATTAAAGATCACCACTTCTCAGTAAACCCAACATAGAACAGCAGAACAATGTACTAAGCATAACCTTAATATCCAAAACATATATGGTTTTAAAAGCAGGAATTCATTTGATTCACTGGTTTATTAGTTTCCCGAAAGATTGCAGCACATCCCAAACCTAGGACACCTAGGAATGCAACTCGTATTAGGCTAGTAACCTTGTCCAGTACCACTGGCCATCGGAGCGGTGAGGACTGTTCATATAAAAATTAATTGGAGTACAGCTGGACATCCGAGTGCACAGGACAAGTTATAAATACTCGATCCGAGCACAAAGGATTAAGAAGGTTATAGCAAACTAGGGTTAAGAAGAAAAAAAGAAGCTATACAATTTTATCAATAAATAAAAATTTAGGTCCATTATAATTTTAAGGAAAAATGTATTCTACATGAATATTTTATTGTAAAAGCAATAAATTATTATTATTATTGACTCGGTGCTAGAGAGTACCAACTGAACAGGTTTAATTTTGTGGTTTTCTGGATACCTGAGGTCTATGTAAGGAGAACAAGAAGTAAGAAGGAATAAGAAGTAGACCTAATAAAATCACCCTCATTGTCTAGGGCTCTAGGTCTCAAGAAAGGAAGGAGGTAGTTAGTTAATGTATAAGTTACTTTATTAATAATTACTAAAACTACCTCACTTACATTGGATGTACATTTGGGCTCAAATTAATGTTTGAGTATCTTTAGGAATTTCTTTTTACTTTTAGAGGCATTTTTTAATTGAATCAGAGAGGCTGTACGCAAACACTTTTAGGGAAAGCGGTCCAAACCCAAATGGGCATCCAGGGTTTTGAACCTGTGACCACTTGCAACTAAGTCCAAGAAGCTAGGTTAGCAAGACACACAAGATATTTTGTCTTCGGAATATTGCCTGGTTTGTATAATTATAAGGATATTACCTTGTATGTAGTGCATGTTGCTCAATTTATTTATTTCAAGCCTGCCTGAAGTATGATTTTAACTAAAACAAGATTGACTTGTAATTTAATTTTTTTAATGTATTTAACAACATAGCCAATTTTTATACACTGGAAGGCAAAATAAAATAATTTTCTTAAACTAATATTCATTCTTAGACGGTAAATTGGTACCAGTACCTAGAAAGAACCAATAAGAATAAGAAAGAGTAAGAATTACTAGAAATCAAATTTTAGGCCTTAAATATTCAAAATATTTTTCTCCTCAATTTTAGTAAATACTAAACGCACTATAATTAAACTCTAAAACATAGTAATATAGTAAATTATTTATTACTTACCAGTAAAATGTACTGTCCAGTTGACATCACTCAACAAAACATGAACAGTATTTTTGCTAAATATAACATAAATTAGAGATAAACTGTAAAAATGCATCTGACTGCACTTTTACTAAACTACGTGTTACTGATAATTCATGGTTTTATCAAAACTAAACTTCGTGCGAGAATAAAAAAAATGATCACTATATTTTTGAATTGTTCAAGAGGTTAGAACCAACACCAAACCAGTCTAATGTTAAGGTTTCATCCATTTCATGCACAATATTATAAATAATTACCTACTGATGGACTAAAAAATCAATTATTCTTTAAAGAGACAACATTAGTCACGATAAATTAGTGTAGTATTCAAATTCTAGAGTATCAAAACTATTAAGACTATCAGAGATGACACTAGACTGGACAGAAAGTTGCACCCAAAACGACAAAAACTTATTCTCAGCTGATATGACATGAAGCTTGAAGAAAAAGAACAGCGTGACGCGAATCTCTCACCTGACGCTTTAACCAGCTGACAAGGTGAATCGTAGTGCCAACATAACCTAAATTAAACTCTCACGAATTAACGTTTTATTTCTTTTTTACGATCGCAAATGATCTTTTGCAGAGTGATTCACGAGTTTGTATTGAAACTGGGAACTGCGTGTTCTACATGTAAAATTAAAGAACATATATTAAATTTAGTTAGGTTTGTAAATATTTTGTTAAGGCTAGCAAAGGATTTTTCTTAACATTTCTTACTTAGATTAGAAATGATGGGATAATAAATCAGGGAACAAAATCCACTTATTCCTATAAATTTTAACCTGAATAAACGAGTTTAAAATTAATCACGTACTTTTTCTCCCAGTTTTCAAGAAAAACGCATAAAATTATGGGTACTTAAAAACCTGAAACAGCAGAGGAATCAAGAAACTTTTTTAAGTATCGCATACGATAAATTTGTTAACTGGGCTCAAAAAATGGTAAATAGAAAGAATGCGCAGTATTGAATTTAAAAAGAACTCATTACCTAAACAAAGTTATTCTACATAAAACTTATTTTCATTGATCTTGACAATCCTGAATATTTTTATGCTTATCAGGTCAAAATATAAATAATTGGGAGTAAATATGATTTATGTTAATTTGCTATCCCAAAGTTCTCGGAAATGTACGTTTCAATCCTTTATTTTTACACATAGAATTAGCTCTTGAAGTTTCTATATAAACTCGTGAATCACTCTGTATTTATTTTTTTCCAAGCATCGAAGCCAATTTATATATGTATTTTAATGTTAGTTTTAACAAGAAATAATTAATACAGCCATATGGACAATATGACTATGATACTATAAAATTCAAATATATACAAATGCGATGCAGCTTGATAAGCCATAACAAATAAGAATATAAACAAGAAAACCGTCGCACCGGCCTCTCCCCGGGTGCGCGCGGCAACCATCGTACCGCCATTCCACTGTTGATTAATTACGTCAGTGAGCTGATAGCATTTCTCTGGTGCCTGAGTTTGTTATTGCGCTTGTGGCGAGGAAATTGTTGCGAGGGGTTGTAAATCTATATAAATAAAATCAGAGTGTTGTCTGTTCACTGCTCAGAGTTATTCATTATTTTAGTTATGTTTACGTTTCGTGGGTTAGACAAGCCAAAACGAATCTTATCTCAATTTGTGTCAGTTTGTATGTGACGCTCCAGGAGGCATTTTACGCGTTTCTCCGAAAAAACACGAAAACCAATAGCAATGAAACTTATTTCATGCATTCTCTACATTCCAGAGAAGGTTTTTCAAAGCTTGAAATTGTTCGCCGTACCTTAAAAAGTAAATCACGAGCATTTAAACCACCACTTTTTACGCGATATTATTGGAATTTGGCTCTTAATTATCAATGAACCACCTACTGGTAATAATCAGCTGTCAGTTAGTAGTAGTTTAAAGATTTAATAGAAAGAAAAACAAACAGGTTTAAAATCAATATTAGTTAGTTTATATTGGTAATTATTGATTTTAAACCCATTTTGAAATCATACTATATTAAAAAGTTATTTTAACGTATAAAATTATAATGATGTTTTCATTGCCAAATAATGCTAAATAATAAAGCTGGGCTTTGTTTTTTTTCGTACTGATTTTTTTAGGATTTCAGGTTTGCATTTTGTTATGATAATCTTTTTTCTTTAAACTGAATCCTACAACCCGTACAAAGGATGGGCTTACTGCTAGTAGTAAATAATTATGTTCGTGTGGTAATGTAATTTAATTTAATTAATTTGTATTATAATTTAAAAACAAATCAATATGTTTTTGAATTAACAGTAAGTTTTTTTTAATATTAGAATAAAAAAAATCACGTATCGGTATAAAGAACGGGCGGAAACGATCGCTACCGCGAAAAAATAGACAAAAATGCCGTTTATATGTCCGGATGGCGTTTCTTCACTGTCCATCAAAAGACATCAAATGGTGAGTGAAAACGTAAAAAATATTAGCACATAGCACTCTCTAATGCATACATTTTAGCAGTGAACGTATTAATGAAGCATTGTCATTATATTCTCCCAGCCCGGTATACTACCGCGTGATTCTTGCTAGCATAGAGTAACAAAATCTAACAACCATGAACCGAGTAATCAATCAGTTTCGCTCAGTTCCACTGCTCAGTGCTCACCTCTCCGTGTCAAGGCATTGCGTAACTGGTCCAAGGCGTACCAATGTGGAACAAGTGATTAATAAATAAAAAGATTGATGGTTTTTATCTTTTTTCGTTTTTGTGCAGCCATTATTAAACTGGGAGTACTGTACAACAAGAAAGCCATTTTGTATAAAAAATAATAAGTATTACATTTAAGGATAGTTCATGATTAGTGAATGATGCACATCTCATAATCTGAGGATCACGGATTCGTTTCCGGACTAGTCGTCATGTTGACGGCATCACGAAGACTTCAGTTTGTCAAAGACCAAGGTTTGGACTGTTCGCTAACAAAACGTTAAAAATGTCAATATTCCAGAGGCGATGAAAATATACAAAAATAATATACAAATGGTAGAGGCTATCGTTTAGACGAGTCTTATTTATTTATTTTTGTAAAAATTTCACTTAACAGGAAAGATTTTTCAATATTTGGAATTCGAAAGTTTGAATCTTAAAATCTTACTTAATTACATAGAACCAAACCAAGAAACCGCCATCAGTACTCCATAATGGAAAATTGTGAATGTCCCCGGCTATGACTTGTGGCATATGTAAAAAATTTTATTTCACAGTCCATTGGGTTTTAAATCTAGTAGATCAGATATGATTCACGGATTTAATCAAACTCAAAATCAAACAGAAAATATATATGTATGTATATATCTTGATGTTTGTAGAAATGTGTCAAATGACTTAATTTAACTAATTAACTGGTTTGTTTGGGATAAATAAAATTTTAAAATGAAAAGTTTCGTGAGTTTTCGTAATTAATTTGTAAACGTTTTAAAGCTATGAGGGAATAGAAATGAAGAAAATTCGCAAAACTTTTCATTTTAACATTTCCTTTATCCTATCAAATCAGTTAAATATACTTGTTTCTTAGTAAACAATATCCTATGACCCAATACAGAATCAATAGATGCTATTATATAACATTGATATTGTTATTATTTAATAACGCATTGAAATTAATTGTGATTGATCTGCCAGTTGCAAAATAACTAGATTAGATTAGATCACCTTTTGAAATGGTGGCCTGTCCGTCTAGATAGGTATTTTAAGCCAAATTTTTATGATGCATGAGAAATGAGTGTAAGACGATTGTGACACGATCTTTTAAACATACACAGTCTTGTAAAACTGATTAAAGCTGACATGATTTCTTATACATATTTAGCTTAAAATACCTACATAACTCGGTCGTCATTTTAAAAGTTAATAATAATAAAAGACAGAACTGTTAATTATTAATAGCTCAACAGAATCTGAAGCTGTTTAAAACTTTACAGTTTAACGTGGAATCGGAACCAAATTTGCCTATAAATTCCGAACTTGTCTGATTATGAGGATGGTCTTTACGGATGAATACAGCATTCAAAAGTGTGGACGTTAATCTACACCAGAGAATATTACATACATCGACTATCTCTCATATAAACATCCACAATTCGTGACCTCCAAGTACCTGGATTAAAGGATACGCCACCGTAATGAATGCCCCGAGAGAGCGAGGGTGATGAGGAAGATGGAGGGTGATGAGTAAGAGCGAGATGGAGGGAGGGTGATGAGTGAGAGCGAGGGAGAGGGAGGGTGATGAGTAAGAGCGAGATGGAGGGAGGGTGATGAGAGAGCGTGGGAGTGAGGAGGGTCAGCTCGGCGCGCGGGATGTACGATAACGGGGATTCCCCGGGGCACCGCGGGAAGTACACGGCCTCTCTGTGGATTTCATATCATATTTAGATAAGGATAGAAATAATGGGTTTAGAATATTAGCGAGATTTTAAAATTATTCCTTACTTGTAAAAATATTACTTTTAAAAGTTAAAGAAACCTTTACATACAAGCTTATATCTTTAATCTAACATGTTTTTTTCGGACAAAGTTCCAGTTAATCCATCAAACATGCATATTCATTTTAGCCTATACTACACAATAATGTTATAATTAATAAAAGTTTAATAAAAATAATATTTTACATAAAATAAAATTATTAATGAAAATCCTAAATAAATGAAATCCTACCCCTCATAATTCATAGCCCCTTTTTATAATTAAGTTATGAAAAAGCAAAATCCATTGGTCCTTATGATTAATTGATGTTGCCACGTAGCTTAGATATTTATTTAGAATTTACAAAAACCAAATCTGATCTCAAATCTAATAATAGTCTTTCTATTGCTAAATCATATTCGTCGAAATTATTACCATATGGAATTTTTTTTGTAGAGTACGGACGGTGGCGACGTCCTGTAATCCAGCTACTTGGAGGTAACGAATTGTGGATAGTTGTGATAGATGGTCGGTGGATTTAGTGTTCTCTTTTGTGGATTAACGTCCGCACTATTGAATACTACGTTAATCCACAAAGACCATCCTCATAATTAGACCAATTCGTAATTCAGAGGCCGTGGTTCGGATTCCACGTTAAGCTGTAGGTCCATTAGTTGCCATCGGCTGTTGGGCTATTAATTAACAGTCCTGTCTAATGAACATGTCAGCCTTATTCAGTAACAAGACTACAAGATCGCGCCACAATCATCTTACACTCAACCCTCACTCATACCTGGCATAAAATATCTACCTCGTAGTATGGTCGCCATTTCAATAATCCAATCCAATATTTTACTATTTTTCCAGTATACCCTATTCGAGACTCGAGTGTATAGATTGTACGATATCTTCCGTAAAAATCTAGGTTCGAATTTTTTTCGAATAGTTTGCCCATAAAAGCAGAATATAAATTTCACAATACGACTCTACTAATTATTTTGTTTAACATTTAATAGTTAGTAGAGGTTTTATCCCAGAAAAAATAGTTTTCTCATGTTTGTAAATACAACAATTAAAATTTATATTGACTTTTAAATGGCAAACATTATTTTTCCCACTATAACAAAAATTTATAATGTTTATTTTATTTTATACTTGTAAGAAATACGTTATCAGCTCATCAATCTAAAAAAATAATTCAGACCACAAAGCAATAAGTCCTTGGTAGCACGAATGCGACAGTCCACAGGGAGGGCAGCTGAATATTAATATAATCCACGTTACGTAATCTCTGGACTCTGCACATAACTATTGGTTTCGCCCTTGGTTATTTGTAGGTTAGCTAATGTGTAAAAATTGTCTTATTTTTAATATGTTTACACTTTAGTTAATAAAACCAATAGTCAATCATCGTGGACAATGGAATCACTATAATTACTATTTCAATATACGAGAAATTATGTTTTTTTATCACCCGAATTTTGACATGAATATGTCTCAGCTATGCGGGGATGTTGACAATTTGGGCGACCACATTTTGAAACAGTGACGTCATATGGTTAGTAACGCAATTTGTTTATAAGGAGAGCTGTTTTGGGGGCTTAAAACATTCTCTTTAGACATATCCATGATCTTACCTATTTCATACAGGGAAGTAAATACCAAAATTTGACATGTCCAAAAATGGACATGTCTTAGCTCTGGCGGATTAGCAATCCGCCAGACCAGAATTTTAACCGGAAGTGGCGTTATAAGGTTAGTCATATGGATATAAGGAGAGCTGTTTTCATAACGCATATATTTTACTATTTTTTTTCATGTTGTTTTCCTTACGGTGTTCTACTACACTACTGTATTACTGTATGTAGCCAACCTAGACCTACGTCATAATTGTCTTAATAATGGTCAGATTTTTGACGCAGATATCTATCTTATATCTATCTTAGCCTTATCTATGTCTTAGCTCTAGGGGGTATTTAAAATTATTTGTAGGACGAAAATTTGAAACATAAGAACAGCTGTTTAGATGAACTGAAAACATTCCCTTTAGACATATCCATGATCCCACAGAAAAACAAATGTAAACCTTTTTACAGGGATATCTTAGCTCTGGGGCTATTGGAAATACATCAGACCAAAAATTGAAATGGAAGTTACATCATATGGATATAAGGCAGCTGATTTGAGGAAAACATTCCCTTTAGACATATCCATGATATAAATCTAGTCCGAAAAATTAATAAATGAATAATTTTAAAAAATTATTCATTTCAACATTACTTAAAATTATACGCACAGAATCGCTTCTAATTTCAATGCATCAGCATCACTAGCATTACATAGTACTTGTAAAATGAACATTATCTTTTACAAGTACTTATTACAATAATTATTATAATAATAATTCATTCACGCACACAAAATGAAAGTTTTTTTAATTATTTAGATTCCTAATTAATTTTTGTTTTTATCGTATGTTTTTACCGACCATTATAAACGCTGGGTAGCTCCGTGTTGACCTCCGCACCTCGTAATCTAAGGGTAGCCGGTTCGATTCCGAATCCAGTAACCATTTTTGTTAATGGGCTATTTATTAATTACCTATGACATGATAACAGGTCGACGTTAGGAAGTAGTTAGATTGGGTAGTTAGTTAGTTTCAAACCGTCCCTATTGGAACATAAAAAATTGCCCCTGGTCATGATAAACACAAAACAAACCTAAGTTAGTACATACCAGGAGGAGGTTCCGAGTTCCGACAGACGCGGCGCGACTAGTGTACACTGCCGATAGATCGCAGCACGGGCGGGTCCCGTGATCACGGGTCAGCCTGACTCATGCGTCACGAGACAGGACCATGCATCCTTTGACTATTCGATTGTTCATATCCACCAAGTATCTGTTGGAAATCACGGAATTTCTCTAGTCAAGCACCAGACCCCCATCATTAAACAACTTGAATTAGACCGAAACCACGCGTCATTAATTAGAGACAGACAACCAAGCGCCCCTATCATTAAACGGCATTAATAATTAGAGACAGTCAACCAAACGTCCCTATGATTAAACGGCATTAATTAGAGACGGAAAACCAAGCGTCCTCGTCATTAGACGGCATTAATTAGGGACAGGCAACCACGCGTCCCTATCATTAAACGGCATTAATAATTAGAGACTGTCAACCAAACGTCCCTATGATTAAATGGCATTAATTAGAGACGGAAAACCAAGCGTCTTCGTCATTAGACGGCATTAATTAGGAACAGGCAACCACGCGTCCCTATCATTAGACATCATTAATTAGAAACGGGTAATCAGGTGTCCCTATCATTAGACGGCATAAATAATTGGAGACATACAACCACGTGTCCTTATCATTTTACGGCATTAATAGTTAGAGGCAGGAAATTAAGCGTCCTTATCATTAAGGAACATGAACCATAGACAGAAAAATATACGCCCCTATCATTAAACAACATAAATAAATTATAAACAAACAACCACACTACCCTCTATTATTTATAGCTAAACAACCTCTTATTAGAGACAAGCAACTACACGTTTCTATCACTAAACGACACTCGCATATAGAATAAAGATAAATTCCACATCATGACCTGAATGTTTTAAAATAATGTTTTAAAATCACAGTTGATTATTATACTGGTTTTGTTTTTTATGTAGTATGTCTGCACTACTTTTACTTTTTTTCATTTTACAAATATTTTTTTAATAAATTGTAGCTGTCCTAGCTTAATTATTTAGGTTTATTTTTTGTAACATGTAATTATTATTTTTATTCCTGCTTAATTCGTAGGGTACGAAGTTATATACACTTAAGAACTCGTCCCGCGCACAGGTCATTAATGACCTTTGGAGATATTTAACCCTGCTTCCTGTAAAACTGTATTATTTAAAGGCAATAAATGATTTTTCTAATTGATTGATTGAAAAATCACTTGACTTGTCATAAATTGTTAACTAGGGACACCGATTGAGAATTTTGGAACAATCAAGTTTCTACTACACAGTCATCGGGGCCTGGGGATTACTACATCACCTAGACCCAACTACAGAGTACATCGAACATTTAAACCGCAAATATTCGTATTTTATATAACACTCTTAATTATCTATATAGTTATTTTTGTGCATCAAACCCAAAATTATGTTTATAGTAATTGTGATAGTTCACTCAATAATTATTTTTAAGTAATAAGCTCTTTAATGTTTATTCAACCAAGACTGATGAAATCGGGTGTTATAGATTGCATTAAAACCTGGCATTGTTTCACCTGCATTATCTCGTTCAAGGGCATCTCACCGTGAGTCACACGAGTTGAGACTAAACCAACTTGACTCAGCTATAGACCTACCGTAGACCTATAGACACGTAATTACCGACCAGCATTAATGCAGTAACTTCAATATTCTTTCGTTCTAGGTGGTATTTTGAGGAACATGTTTAAGAAGTGTTACGTTTAGTAATAGATGTGTTTCTGTTTACCTCTTGAGTCCAAGGTTCAGGGTTACGTAAGTTAGGGACGGCGCTTCTCCACGTCACACAGACACTGGCGCTGGCACTCTGGCACTCTGGCACTGGCAAGCGACAAAAACTGGCTCGGGAATCTCCGGAGCAAGGCGTCCCGAGGGCCACGGGTTCGATTCCTGTTTATACAGGCTGAGCTATTTATATAGGGTATACCGTAACTCCCTGGACAAACCCATATAAAAAGATATTCCTGGGTTCATTAATGTTTACAATACGAATGTGTTTTTCCTTTGTATATATTTTCATATTCGAGACACAAATGCAATGTGTTACGAACAGTGAATATGAATAAAGACATGTGAGGGAAATGAAAATAGTGACTCGTAGTAACATTACATTTTTAAAACTATCTTACCAAAGTTTATATTAACATGATAAGCCTACTTTGAAACAATTATATAATTACAGAATCTTTGAAACTCATAATGGCGTTGGTTAATGATTACTTCTATTAACTTATTGGACTTTTCCAATGCGTCTCTGTTTTTAACTACACAATGTTTCTGGAAGTGAGAAATCTCCTTCCGTTTCCACGTCATTACCTAAGAGTTCACATTTAATTAGATTTTTTTTAATTAAATGTAAATTCTTTGGAAATTGTTTGAAAACGGGACGAGTTTCTTCACCTCCAGAAACGTTGTGTAACTAAAAGCACTGATGAGTTGGAAAAGCCCATTACGTTAATATTAATTTTATCAAGTTTAAAAGTATACAAATTATACAAGGATTGTTCATGAAATAGTGAAGAGAGATGTTTGAATATTTTCTGAGTATATTTTTTATTCGGTTCAGAATTTCAATTCAGTTAAGACCCTTTGTCAACAGGTTATTATGTGTTTGATAGATGGTAAACTTTTAATTTAAACGAACTCAAAATTTTCTTCAACAATTATTTTTATTGTGCAACAGGTATTATCATTTTATTAATAATTAAACCAATTAATTAACTGTATGAATTAGCATTTATCAATAGTAACACATTCTTATAATTAAAGAGTAGCTGATTTATTTTCTAGGAATGATACATTAGAAAAAATAAGGTAACCGAAATAATTTTAAAATTTGAGAGAAAAACTTATATAATTACTTTTAATATCATTTGGAATAATAACTTGGAATTTTTTACTTTTGAAAACATCGACCGACGTATCATAATTAGTGTTTTTAATATTCAGTGAAAAACCGGTTTTAGATTTCTCAAAACCAGTTTGGCAATAAGATCAAATTTATTAAACAATTATTTGGTTCTGGATCTGGTTTTAATTTATAATTTAATCTAGATTTAATTTAATTTCAGTTCATTATTTTAGTTTCACAACATACAAAAAAACATCAAAACAAAGTCAAACGACTTATCCGATTTAAAATCGTGATTTAAAATATGTGCAGAATATGGTTAAAATGACTCAGAGGCGAAATGCCATATCAAACAAGTGTTTTCTATATTTATTTACTTATTCTTCAAAGTGGTGTAAGTATCAACTACCGTATCTGTCTGTTTATCGTAGCCTATCTGGTGAGTTTCCACATTACCTACACAACCGTAACGCAGAATAAACATAACTAACTTTCCTCTAGGAGTTCCAAAATCCAATAGCATAAATGATTAGAACTAATCTCTTCTGAAATCAAAATACTCTCAATGTCTAGCTAAATAAACCCCATAAACCAATGGTTGTATTGGATTCTAGAAGTGTGTATAATATGTGTTTCGCGTAGGAGCATCGATGTTTTTGGCCAATAAACTTTTCAACCGCAAGAAATCCAAGAAGTCGAATTAAGCTGTCCAAATTTAGGAAAAGTTGTTATCTTAATTTTGTCCTGATTTAGGCGAAGACTATCTACCTCCAACTATGTCTGATTTGCCTCGGTTTCTGAGCATTAAAACCTCTTTAGAGGCTGGACTATAAACTGCCGTCATCATTGTAGGTGTCAAAATTAAAATATTCGGAAATATGTAACTGTGTAAAATATCCGTATAAAATATACGGAATTATAAATACGAAAAACATTTTGTATTTACTTCCCTGTGGGAAATATTTTCTATCATGGATATGTCTAAAGGGGTTGTCTTCAGTTCACCTAAACAGCTGTTCCTATAACTAAATTATGGCGCCGCCCCCCCAGAGCTAAGACATACGCAATTCAAAAATACTGATGTATGCATAAAATGTAAAAATTATAATTGGAGAGAATACCAAAAACGGTCTCACATGAACATCTGAGGAGACACATCTTCAATTACCCCTTATACATAATAACTTATATGGAGAAAGTATTGTTTTCGTCTAAATTTTCAAATATAAATCTAGAGTGGAAATATATCCATTTTGGTATCTTCTGAATTCGTAAAAGTGTGTTTCGGCGTGATGTCTGTCAGTGTGCGTCTGGATGTGTACAAAGCCACAGCCTACCCCGTAGGTCCGATTTATATGAAATTTGGCATGTATATATTTACTGTATCTCCTGACGTTTCTTAATTTTTTTGAAATTTTAATTTTTTAGGGTAGTTCACCCCTAAAAACATTTAAAACGTGAAAAATTAAAATTTCTAAAAAACCGCTTTAACGATTTTGGTTAAAATCTTTTAGTGCATAGTGCACAGAGTACTAAATAATTTGACACCACATGGTATGTCTGTAAAAATGACGGTTCAAAAGTTATGGGCTTTGAAATGTCAAAAAATTTCATTCATTCTAATTTCAGCGAAAACTATAAAAGTAATGTGTAACTTGACTATTACCATTGTAACCAGCTTAAAAAACTAAACAAATTATTTTTGGAATTATTTTTTTCGACTAACGGTTCCAGAGAAAAGTTAAATTTACTGTCTATGATAAACTCAGTACGTTGTCTGAAGGAACCCAATATTCTTCTTATGGAGAATATTAAAAAATCAATCTCTTTCTTATTTTCAAACCGTTTTCCACGAAACTTGGTATGGACATAACCAACTCAAAAAGATTGGTATTACCAGGGGGCGGAGGGTTCCCCCAATATTCTTAACATTAATTCTAACAATTCATTTAACTTTGTTTCTCTTGTTGCTATTTTCAGAAATTGGATGATTATTTTTGAGACAATAAATTATTGAATGCTATTTACGGATTGTCTTTTTTAAATTTAGGTACGGGAGAAACTATGTGTCAGTCCATTGATACCGTTTATTAATTATAGAAGTGGGCAAAGTAAAAGAAGTTTTGACCAAACAAAACTTGAATTTTTTAATCATTTCATTTAATAGAATCTGAGTGAAAAATAATTCCATAAAATCAAAAATATTCAAAGAGCAAATAATAATGATACCGACGAATAATTTACAACCGATATTTTAAAGAAGATTTAAAAAATGAAAGCTATCAATAATGACACCCACTACCCCATAAAATTGAGTAACAAGTAAAAAACAACAAAACAAACAAAATGGTGTTATTATTTTGGTTCACACTGTAAGTTTACCAAAATATTCACTGTTTAGAACGAAATGTCAACAGAAAGATGAATGAGTAACCAAATACTTCAATGGTTCAAAATTTTAACCGTCATATTGTATTAAATCGTTGTTTTCAAAAAGACTCTTGATTAAAAAATAAATTGGAAAACTCATTATGAGAGCAACCTTCAAAATAAATGAGCCGACTCTCACTATTGAAACTGATACTATCAAATGGTTAAACAAAAGAACCTTGTGACCAAGTACTTTTGATTTGTTAATTATGCCTTATGGGTGGGTTTTGAGCAATTAAAAACTGTTACAGTAAGTCGAGGTTCCGGTCAATGCGGGGCCTGAGGGGTTAATTTATTCCTACAATAGAAATGTTGCAATCGCAATGGCAGAGACAACAAGAATGACAGACAAGATATACACGAATGAAACAACTAGAAGAGTAGTTAGTTTGAACTGAAGCTTTAAGTTTAACCCATTGGGTTCCAAAGACGGACAATGTCCGTCTCTTGACGTTACATTAATTAATTAATTCAAAACAAATTTGAAATTTGAAAAAGCCCTTACCCCCCACCCTTATAAACACTAGCCATAAAAGAAAACCAGCTGTCCACTGCAATCCCTATTTAGCCTACACATGCCGTCAACCTCCACTCAAGCCGGTCACCGCTTATTTAAGGTGGGCCCTTCCCCCTCTGTACCACACATTTGCAAGCCGAATTGGGATTTTCAAATTATTATGACAGACAATATACAAATGAAACATCTAGAAAAAAAGTTTGAGCTGAAGTTTAAGGTTTAAACATGCCGTAGGTAGTTCGATGTATGTTTTGTACGTTCAAAAATTGAACAAAATTCTTCATTGAAGCTTTTCCAGAAGTATTTTTCCCTACTGCCTCAACCTCTCATCCCAGAGCTCGGTCTTGGCCATCGCCCGCAACCGTTTTACACATTGCAGGCTAGACCTAGTGGGTTGCGACATGATCACTTATAATGATATGACTTTTTGGTGTATTTCTACGCCAGAGGCATTTTTTAACGTTCTGATGGGAAATGGTCCAAACCCCGGTCTTGTTACTACCTAACGTCGACCTGTTGTTAGGAAGCATAATTAAGCCCAATTCCAAATGGCGACTGGGTCCAAATTCGACCCTTGCGGGATTCGATCCGGCTACCTTTAGTTTTGAAGGCAGGTATTATAACCACCACACCACCCAGCCAGTTAGTATTCATGATTAGTATTTAATTTTTTACGGCTAATTAGTAAACAACGCCCCCAAGAAATGTATTATTTATTATTATTGTATCTGTATCTAGTTATTAGACAAGTTTGGTTGTAGAGATATTTAGTTTTGTCAGGTTGCCGACCTGTGATTTTAAATGAAAGTTGTAACGTTCCTAATTTTAATTCTCACTAGCAGCAAGCCCGTCCTTTGCACGCATTGTAGTTGAAAGAAGAAAGATCACCATACCAAAGTGTGAATCTGAAATCCTAAACAAATCAATACAAAGAAAATAAATTAATACCCAGCTTTATTATTTAGTATTACTTTACAACTAAATAAATTAGAACATTTATTCCGTTATTAATACTCACTGCTAATATTGATTCAACAGCTGTTTTTTTTTCTATGAAATCTTTTAACTACAAAGACAGCTTCGTTCGCGTGAAAAGTGGGTTATTGAAATGCTCATAATTTTTAAAATGTTTTTTTTATTTTAACTTGTCAAGGGTCGGCGTAAAATTTTAAGCCTTTAAAAACCTTCTCTGGAATGTAGACAATGTATGAAATAAGTTTCATTGTTATCAGTTCTCCCGTTTTTACGGAGAATACGGCGTGAAATTCCTCCTAGAGCGTCACAGACACAAATTGAGATGACTTGTTTCGGCTTCTCTAACGCATGAAACGTAAACATAACTAAAAAATGTATAATTCTGAGCAATGTACAGACAAAACTCTAAAATTTTTAATATAGATTCTTCCCATAGGAAAGAACCTATATAATTACCGTATTTACATTATTACAAACGGGTCCTAGAGTTAGAGAGTTAAAATGACGACATGGAACAATACCTCAGCATTAATTCAGTGGAAATTCACGGTATTCCAGTTAGGAAAATTGAAACAATGTAATTAAGTAAAAATAAAAATGTTATCAATAGTTTCCAAGGAGTTTGGCAAAGACCTTGATGTTAATACTGCTGACACGATGGTGGATGCGTGTCATCGCCTGGACATCTCAGCGCCCCCTGGAATCCCTACCCACCAGGTCCATGGGACTACCAAAGGACCAACCGAATCTACATAAATCAACAGCTCTCTAAGAAGAGGAGGCAACTGTACTATTAGAGAAGAGACGAGAATAGTGGCTGACACGGTAACGTGTATTGATCACGAATTTGCAAAAGTTGTCAGTAAATACCTGACTAAAATGAACGTTGTTTATTGTCTGCGTGAATATAACTGGACCACTTTATGTAGTGTGCGAGTGAGAGGGAAGGAGAGTGACAAGGAGACAACAACAGCTGACAGACACTTTGGAACGCTGCTCCTCTATGATGAGCTCGGCGTTTTCCTTGATACTGCTGACTGGGTGAACGTCTACTTAGCTTAAAATAACTACCTGGGTAAGTCGCCATTTCAGTTAAAAAAAGTATAAAGTATTTTAGCAACAATATTGTTCGGTAATATTTGTTAAGGGTTTCTAATGGCATTCCGTTAGAAATCCTGTTAATTGTATTTAATATAAAGAAAGAGTCTGGATTATGCACCTAATCGTGTCATGTTTTATGTTCCAGCTTAGCCTACATGAGAACAAAATCAGATTCCAGATCCCGAAACGTCGTGTAACTTTATTTTACTAAAAATCTAAAAGAAAGTCGGAATTTTCTTCCTTAAATGGCGACATATCCAGTTAGGTATTTTAAGGCATATAATTATTTTAAGTCATATAGGTACTATGAGTCTTACACTCATTTCTCATTCTTACTTAAGACTATTGTGGCACAATCTTGTAGTCTTGTACCTTACTGACACCTACCCGTTCCTTAGACAGGGCTGTTAATTAATAGCCACTAGCCGATGGCATCTAAAGGACCTACAGTTTAACCCCAACCACAATTTGACCTTCAGATTAGGTTGAGACCCATCGATACGCAAGTGGTCGGTGCCATATGTGTGGACACAGTTGTTGCTCGCGACGAGAAGTTGCTAGATTGTTACCATAGGAATGATTTTTATCACTTTGTTAACGATTAAACACAAAAATTAAAATTCATTTTTTAGGTTCAATAGCGCCACAATCATCTTTCACTTATTTCTCATTCATACTTGGCTTAAAATACCTCTTTGATTTTATTTTATTTTTCTGGATTTTATTAATCCAATTGTGGCTGTGTTAATTTTTCAAGCGTTCTAACAGCCTCGCAAAACAAAAAACATCTTATCCTGTTATAAAATTCCCTATGAAAAAGTCAAGCTATTCACACAACCTCTACGGTCACTCTTAATCACGGGACCGTGATAGAAGTCCATAACTCTGAATACGTTTAGGGAGGGGGTCATTAAAATGATATATATTCACTTGAACATATAAATGTGTAGTCACGATCACAACCGTATTTATTATATGATTTTAATAGAGCAGTTCCTTCCTGATTATTGGATAAGTTCGTTTAGCAACGAGAAACGTGTAATTTGCTTTTAGGGAGATTTTCTACCCCAAAGTGAGATCTTTGTGGATTTTTTCATATAATTTATTGAAAAATTTAATTTTTTTACACCATTGCTAAAAAATTGTATTTTAAATCTTCGCTTAATGTCCAGCAGTGAACTGGTACGAAATAGCTTTGGAAATTTTGGAGCACCAATTTTCACTACATCTTCAAATACCCCCGTCGCAGCAGACCTGCGTACTCAGCGAATTTCCAAATCAACAATATAATAGTAATAATATTTGACAGGTTTTATAAAAATCTGTCCATAAACATGAGAATTATTTGCCTATTTTCCGTAAGATTAACATGGGAAAGAGTGTGCAGGTTTGCTGCTGTGAGGAACACTGAGAGTAGGCATTTATACCATCAAAAATTTTTATTTTTAACATTTATACAAACTTTCATCAACATCTGTTCATAAATAAAGGGGTTTGCCTATTCTCCATATGATTAACATGGGAAAAGAGTATGCAGGTTTGCTGCCATGATAAACACATAAACTATGATTTTTAAGCATAAATGGATGAACCTCAACCACATGAAGCTAAATATAAAGTTTCATCCATCAAAGTATTGGTTAATAAGTGAAATATTAATTTTTCCTTATCCTCCATAAGATTAACACTGGAGCCCCAAAATACAACGCACTGTGTTTAGATTTTTTAATATCTCGGTAACCGTTGGAGATAGAGAAAAACCTTAAGGAACTTAATTGTGCAGTTTTTTAAGCTGACCAAACTACCCGTTTCCATTGACCGATATGTCTGGTTTACGAACTCGTCCGAGCATTTGTATGAATACACGTCTCTACCAAATTTGGTCTTGATCGGACCATTTTTACGCGAGTTATCGTGCTAACAGACATATATATATATATATATATATATATATATATATATATATATATATATACATATATATATATATAAATTTTAACGACTATTGTTTTTGGTCTCTGGCCACCTAAAGAAGAAAAAATAACATGGTCCCGGGCTTAAGTCTCGCCATGAGACCTACGGTAATAGCTTCTTCCCTATGGGAAATTCGCTAAAATGAAGTATCGTGAGATTTGTGTTAAAATATATCTCTCTATACCTATATCAAAATGAATCTATGTATGTATCTCATGTATGCGTTGCCAAACTACTTATCCGATTGTCATGAAATTTTAGGGAGTTGCTCTTCATGTGTCCGGGAAGACTTTAAAAATTTTCGAAAACTCCATAAGTTTGCATTTTTATGACGTTTTTAATTTTTTACTTTCTCCCCTTATACATAGTATATGGAGAAAGTGTTGTTTTCGTCAAAATTTTCGAATTTGAGTTGAGGGTGGATATATCCGTTTTGGGGTCCCCTGAATCCAAAAAAGTGGGTTTTGACGTGATGTCTGTCCGTCCGTGTGTGTGTCTGTCTGTGTGTGTCTGGATGTGTACAGTGCCACAGCCTACCCCATTGGTCCGATTTAGATGAAATTTGGCATGTATATATATAGTCACCGTATCTCCAGGCGTTTTTTTCATTTTTTTGAATTTTTGATTTTTAAGGGTAGTTCACCCCTAAAAACCCTTAAAAAACGTGAAAAATCCAATTTTCTCAAAAACGGCTCTAACGATTTTGATTAAAATTTGACAGTTTATAGTGTACAGAGTACTAAATAATTTGACACCACCCGCATATCTGTAAAAATGACGGTTCAAAAGTTATAAATTTACTGTCCACGATAAACGCAGTACGTTGTCTGAAAGCGCCCAATGTTATTCTTATGGAGAATATAAAAAAATCGATTTCTTCTTTACTTTCCAACCGTTTTCCATGAAACTTGGTATGAAGCGTAAGGTCAAATCACCGAACAAAACCAGCTCAAAAAGCTTGGTGTTACGGGGGGGGGTCGTCCCCCCCATACAATTTGAACAATTAATTTAACTTTGTCTCTCGTGTTTTTATTTTTAAAAATTTGATGATTATTTTTGAAACAATAAATTATTAAATGATATTTAGATTAAATTTGTAGAACATGATAGTTTTATTGCAGATTGTCTTTTTTAAATTTACTTATGGGAGAAAGTATGTGTCAGTCCACTAGTACCGTTTATTAATTTTAACCTTATGGGGAATAAGTTTGTTTTAAATTTTCTAAAATCAGTTGGCAATTCTAAAGCTACAACTGTTGGTTTACTTTTCATTAGTAATGTGATTTGCTATTCAATGCCATCTGTATCAATCGTCAATTTAAAACTATTAAGTAAATAAATTCTGTACAAAATGAACAGTTTTACTTGCCACGTTGAAACTTTACAGTTTTGTAAGTTTATGTACCTATTTTTATTTTGAGTCCAAATTTCATATTTCAATAAATACCTTAGTTATTATAACTTGAGAACTGCTGGACTGATTTTAATGATCTTTAATTTTTTGGATTTGTCCGAGTAGGCTATAGGCATATTCAGTTTTGTATTTAACTTTAGGACTAAACCCCACTGGCCTGTAAAGTTTGTGTATGTTAGGAGGAAAAGACGAGATGAATTTTGATCATATGCATACATCAATTTCCTAAATTTTCTGAACATTTGAATTCTGTATTGCTTTATTTTCATCAGTCAAGAGTTAACGTCATTGTGCGTCATTTTCTCAACACACTCTTTACACACATAAGCTATGAGCATTCCAATCAGAATGTTTATGTGTAAACATTTATTTACTTTGCTACTGTTCCAAATTTATAGACCTACTACTACGGATTGGTCTCAATAAATATCTCGATTAATTTTAATCAACTTTAAACACGAAGACCGAGTCTTCAAACACGACGGAATATTTCATATTTAAAATAAATCCCGACCTAACTAGATAAATTAGAGTGAAGGGTGGCTCTTTTAGCGTTATTACTGAACATACTAGCTCAATTTTTTGTCAAGATAAATATGAAGTGTTTCAAATGCAGCTATGGTTCAACTTGTTCTGATTCTAAAAAGTTTTTATTTATTTATTTTCTTTATTTATTTGCTACGATCTTGTCAGGAAACCTCCAATATAAAGTACTGTACATTTTAACATAGGCCTAAATACATTAAGCTGTTAATACGAGAAACTTTTAAAGAATTTCATCTTCGTTTAGGTGAAATTAGAATAACACTATTTGGTAGATAAGAATAAAAGTTATGTGTATAAAAACGTATAAAAGTAAAAAGGCACGAGTATAGTTGTAATCTACCTACCAACTATAATCTCACAAGGTTATATAAACTATAGCCTAATCAATTGTTGAAAAGTGACACGGTGATAAAATAACAAATGAAGCTTGACTGTGCAGTGGATGTAGATGTAGCCTACCACAAACAAGGACGTTTAGAGACAACAATCGTATAATTTTATCTTTACACGTAATACAAATTAGACTTTGAAATTGTGTTAGGTTTTGACATGGATATGTCTAGCTCCGGTAAAGGCGGGGGGTACTAGCCAAAATTTGAACCTGAAGTGACGTCATATGGTTATAAGGACAGCTAAAAATTATGTATTAAAAATATTTCATTTAGACATATCCACGTTCTAAGCTAATTTCCAAAGGAATGTACATTTCTCATGGGATAGTTGTAGTTATAAATAATGGATTAGCTAACTTTAAATAAAAGTTCTTCAGTCGAATTTCGTTTAAAAATTTTATTTACCTGTAGGGGAGTTGCAATGGTATCGTCAACTTCTTTGCTCAGTGATAAAAAATAAAATGAATATATTAAATGCTTATTTACAAAAGTATTCAAACTCTCAAATACTTGGATCAAATTCCACCAAACCAGCATGTGCTTAGAGCCTTAAGTGAAAAGACCGATTTGTCATATTCATATTCAAAGATGAGAAACCGATCAAGCGATAGGCTGTGTAGCATTGTTACTAACAAAGATCGGCTGATTCATTTGTCAGGGTCATAAATTTATTGGTATAAACAAAAGCAAGTAGGTCCAGTATTGAACCATCACAAAATAATGAGAACATTTTGCTCAGGAACCAACCAGATTATGAAGCAGGTATTATAACCACTAAACATAGGTCATATATAGTTCCGACGATCTAATCCATCCTGACAACATCGTCCGAGCTATATGCTTCAGAGAGAGGACATCTGGAATTGTGTTAAGCACTGTGTCTAATCCATACTTCGGGCTAAGGGTAGCACTGCGATCGTCCCGATGAGGAAAGCCCTAGTGGCTTAATAACCCAAAGTCTAACCTTAAGTGATGTGCAAAACAGTTCCAGGCTAGTCCTAGGAGATGAGGGGGAGGGTTTAGTGGGTGCGAGTCCCACACTACCGGGACTCTCCGGTGTGTATACGTATTATCTGGGATGGTGGCGTCATCCTGTAATCCAGCTACTTGGAGGTCACGAATTGTGGATAGTTATGAGCGATGGTCGGTGGATGTAGTGTTCTCTTGTGTGAATTAACGTCCGCACTATTGAATTCTACGTTAATCCGAAAAGACTATCTTCATGATTAGACCAATTCGTAATTCAGAGGCCGTGGTTCGGATTCCACGTTAAACTGTATGTCCATTGATGGCCATCGGCTGTTGGGCTATTAATTAACAGTCCTGTCTAAGGAACATGTCAGCCTTAGTCAGTAACAAGACTACAAGATCGCGCCACAATCATCTTACATTCAACTCTGATTCATACTTGGCTTAAAATACCTACCTGTAGTATGGTCGACATTTCAAATAATCTAATCTAATCTAATCTCCCCCCGCAAAAAAACTGTCCATACAGTCAATTGTACTGCGTACCTTAATATCTTCGGATGTCATGGAGGTACCAGTGGTCGAAGTACTATTAGCCATCATGGAGGCATCCGCAGTCGAAACACTGTCACTTGTAGTGTTGTCATCAGCTGTAGTGGTGTCTTCATTTGTGGTGACATTGGTTATTGAAGCAGCATCACTGACAGCGGCGGAGTCTGGGTCCGTGGTTATCTCCATGAGGACAGGCACGGGTTCGTTATCACTGTTAGGCTACATGCACCCACCAAGGCCCGCGCTCGCTCTGCAACTGCGCTCTCCGCTCTGTTATCAGCGACAACCCAGCCAGCCGCTAGCCGCCAACCACTGAGTGGCGAGTAGTGAGTAAACAGACTGTTCACTCAAAACCAGCTGTGATTACGCACCAGATAATCCATGGATTACACAAGACGGGATATAGTGCAAAGTGTACGTTGTTCACAAAATAAATGTTTAGTATTTAATTATGATTTATCAAATTGCAACGGAATTGAAATATAAATGTACACCGATGAGGTGAAGTTGTAAATATTTGATCAAATATGTTTTTCTGGTATCTTTTTATTATTTTAAACTTGCCAAAATACCCGTTCTTCGGGTAAAAAAGGCTGAGAGGTGTAGGCACTTCTGAATTATTTAAATTATTGTTAATTAATTCTTTATCGTTTACAGAATGACAAAACACGAGTATCTACAACATGACAAAGTAAAACTCTACCGCCAGAGCTACGGACTAACGGCTAGTGGTGTTATAAGCTGAAGTGTTGATTTGTATGTAAAAAGAATTTGAGGCAAAAATAATGTTTTAGTTTAATAATACCATATTATTACATTTTCTGCTAGAGCATCGAACACGAGAACTATTTTTTCTAATCATAGAAGTAAATAAGTAGACCATTTAGAAAAATATTAACTCATTTTATAAAATTTTGATTAATAGCATCATTTTATAACAGACAACTAAGTTAATAATTATTCGTCTGTTGGAAACTCACGTCCATATTCAATGTTTTTCAGGTCTAATATAGCTGGACGTTTTGTTCATCTATGTCTAGTAACAAAATCGATATCGTCCAAATTATTGAAATGGTCAACTCGTTTTCTTTTAGCGAATTTCCCATAGGGAAGAAGCTATTACCGTAGGTCTCATGGTGAGACTTAAGCCCAGGACCATGTTAATTTTTCTTCTTTAGGTGCCTAGAGTCCAAAAACAATAGTCGTTAAAATCTATATATATATGTTTTTACTATTTATTTCATCAAACAGGGCTACTAATATTATTATATTATTATATTATTACTTGGTCAAATTATTTCAATATAATATATATATGTATATATGTATATATATATATGTGTGTCTGTGAACACGATAACTCTCGTAAAAATGGTCCAATCAAGACCAAATTTGGTAGAGACGTGTATTCCTACAAATGCTCGGACGAGTTCGTAAACCAGACATATCGGTCAATGGGAACGGGTAGTTTGGGGGGGTTTTGTACCCCAAAATGGGGTTTTTTGCGTTTTTCACATGTAATTTTTAAAAATTTCCAATTTTATATTTCACCATTAGAATCAGCTTAAAAAACTACACAATTAAGTTCCTTAAAGTATTTCTCTATCTCCAACGGTTACCGAGATATTAAAAAATCTAAACACAGTACGTTGTATTGTGGGGCTCCAATGTTAATCTTATGGAGGATAGGGAAAAATTAATATTTCCCATATTAATCAATATTTTTGGATAAAACTTGATATTTAGCTTCATGTGGTTGAGATCTATCCATTTACGCTTAAAAATCATAGTTTATGTGTTTATCATGGCAGCAAACCTGCATACTCTCTTTCCATAATAAAGATATAGGGAATAGGCAAACTCCTTTATTTATGGACAGATGTTAATGAAAGTTGGTATAAATGTTAAGATAAAAAGTATTTATGGTAGAAATGCCTAATTTCAGTGTTCCTCACAGCAGCAAACCTGCACACTCTTTGCCTTGTTAATCTTATGGAGAATAGGCAAATAATTCTCATGTTTATGGACAGATTTTTTTAAAACTTGTCATATATTATTCTTATATTATTGATTTGGAAATTTGCTGAGTACGCAGGTCTGCTGCGACGGGGGTATTTCATCTAGGTCGAAGAACAACACGTTATTACTCCTTGTCAGTATCTTTCTAATGCTGATTCGTACGCTCCTCTTCCAGCATTTGTCCTCTTATTTTGAAATTAAAATTGAAAATAACAATAAAACAAAAATATTACACAAAAATATAATACCGAATTTTAAAATATGAAATTGTGATATGATAATCTGAGATTTAAGATTCTAACAGGTAATTTTTGGGCAGTTAATTAGTATCAAACGGCATTTTCCACTCTTTTCCACAACGGCGAGTGATGAATATAATTTTGTTAGTTACGGGGCTAACGGCAGATTTCATTTTTGGTGACATCTGGCCTAAATGTATCCACATTTATGGTTATAACAATACCCCCGTCGCAGCAGACCTGGGTACTCAGCGAATTTCCAAATCAATAATATAATAATAATAATATATGAAAAGTTTTATAAAAATCTGTCCATAAACATGAGAATTATTTGCCTATTCTCCATAAGATTAACATGGGAAAGAGTGTGCAGGTTAGCTGCTGTGAGGGACACTGAAAGTAGTCATTTCTACCATAAATAATTTTTATCTCAACATTTATACCAGCTTTCGTCATAAATAAAGGCGTTTGCCTATTCCCTATACGATTTATATGGGAAAAGAGTTTGCAGGTTTGCTGCCATGAACACATAAACACATAGACTATGATTTTTAAGCGTAAATGGATAGATCTCAACCACTTGAAGCTAAATATCAAGTTTTATCAAAAAATATTGATTAATATGGGAAATATTAATTTTTCCTTATCCTCCGTAAGATTAACATATTGCCCCACAATACAACGTACTGTGTTTAGATTTTTTAATATCTCGGTAACCGTTGTAGATTGAGAAAAACTTTAAGGAACTTAACTGTGTAGTTTTTTAAGCTGATTCCAATGGTGAAATATAAAATTAGAAATTTTTTAAATTACATGTGAAAAACGCAAAAAAAACCCATTTCGGGGTACAAAACCCCCCTAAACCACCCGTTTCCATTGACCGATATGTCTGGTTTACAAACTCGTCCGAGCATTTGTAGGAATACACGTTTTTACCAAATTTGGTCTCGATCGGACCATTTTTACGAGAGTTATCGTGTTCACAGACACACACACACACACACACACACACACACACACACACACATATACATATATATATATATATAAAACAAAATCATATAAAATACCCAAAATGGTATTGTCTGCTCTGGCGGTAGAGTGTTACTTTGTCATGTTGTAGATACTCGTGTTTTGTCATTCTGTAAACGATAAAGAATTAATTAACAATAATTTAAATGAATCAGAAGTGCCTACACCTTTCAGCCTTTTTTACCCAAAGAACGGGTATTTTGGCTAGTTTAAAATAAACAAAAAAATACCAGAAAAACATCTTTGTTCAAATTTTTACAACTTCACCTCATCGGTATACATTTATATTTCAATTCCATTGCAATTTGATAAATCATAATTAAATACTAAACATTTATTTTGTGAACAACGTACACTTTGCACTAGATAATATATACTCTGTCTTGTGTTATCCATGGATTATCTGGTGAAGACATTAAATAGCAAATCACATTGATAATGGAATGTAAACCAACAGCTTTAGAAATCAAATGTTTTGATTGTAGAAAATTTTTGTAAACAAACTTATTCCCCTTAAGGTTAACATTAGAAATTTAAAATGCCATAAAATGGAAACTTAAAGTGTGTTGCAAATAATCACAAGAGATATTGATTATGACACTCAAGGTTAATTTACACAAGTGACGATGATCACTGCAGCTGGGAAGCACATCCCAGGCAACCAAAACTTTTATTTACATACCTTTCCACCATTTTTCTACTGCGGTTAAATCTTTGGTGTACTTTTCAGATTGTTGCCTGAATTGGTTCATTTTGTCTGAGTCATTTAGCTGGTTTATTCTTACTTAAGGGGTATCACCGCTTTCCTCACTTTATTCAGTCATTTTCATTTTTTTATATCTCAAGTTACAACCATAAAGGGCTATTTTAAAAAACTGTTTTCCTAAAAAAACTTAAAACATGCATGTTTTTTAATAAAACTTAATAAAAGCATTTTTCACACATCAAAAACTTTCTGTCTTGGCAATGTGTTTATTGACAGAATAAATATCAAGTAAAAAACAGTGTAAAGTAAGAAATAATAGCAGAAAGCTTGTAAAATTCGACAAAACTGATTGATTAGGTATTGTAATCACAGATATTTTTAAATATGTACAAATTCCCAGACCACAACTTAGTTAAAAGTTGTGGTAAACTTTAGTTAAAACTACAATACAATACAATACAAATATGCTTTATTTTCAAAATACATCAAGTATTGAAATGGCGTCAGTAACTAAGTTGATGACCCATGGGTAAATTCACCAGGGGATGGTTTGCATATTTTTAAACATGTTCACATTTTGAACGTTTTTATTCTAATACTCTCAAAACTGTTTTACCTATGTACATCAACTAGAAGGAAATTAAATTTCCTAGATAAGGGTTTTTATCATTGTTAACTGTGAAAACATTATTATAAGGTGTAAAATCACAGTGATTTTCTCAAAATCTCAATCATCACCTTTACAGCTGGAAAAGATAAAAGTAATGCTGTTATCAGTAAACAACTGTTAATATTCTGAAAAATAAATGTTTTAGCTAACAGGAAATATGTAACTTTTTATTTATCTACCCTCCTCCCGGCCCTATAGCAATTTTAAATCAGAAAAAAGATATTGAAAGGATTACTGTACTGAACAAACAAAAAGCCTAGGTTTTTTTAAAATGAAAAAATAAATAAATAAAATAAATAGCTATTTATTTTTTTATACCTACTAGTAGGCACAAATTTTTAGCATACCCTTCATACTAAAAGTTCCAAAGTTCCAAAAAAATAAATAGCTATTTTTTTTATACCTACTTTTATACCTACTAGTAGGCAAAAATTTTTAGCATACCCTTCATACTAAAAGTTCCAAAGATTGAGACATGGGCTCACGGTATGGAAGTGTTTTAACCTGCAGATGCTCAAGAGTGGCTGAGTGCAGCGCTCACTTTTCATTTTAAGTTTTTACAAAACATAGATTTTGCAATATATCGGACTGAAACTCAGTATAGCTGTTATTTGGGATGTCATTAGTGAGCCAGAGGTGGTGGGGGGAGCTTAAGTGACCTTTAGTCTACTTTACACCTTTGTTTCGTGACGAGCTACATTGCGGTGAGCTACATTGAGTGTTCACCCCTTGACCATCCATGTCACTGTTCTTTACAAACCTTTTATTGTAATAGTTTGCCTTTTAATGTTCTGTTTTCTTTGTTGTATATTATTATATAACATATAATAACATATTCTTATATATTAATATATATTATATATTGTTTGTTATTATTTAATGTTATGAATAGAGTGCAGATGAAGAGTGGTAGAGCCCTTGGACAATGGGACTCCTTTGTATACTGGCCAGGATTTTGCACATTCTTGCACTGAAAAACATTGAACGACTGAAAAGGCCTTTTAGTGATTTGTATGCATATATTGTGATAACCTGAGTACTATCAAAATGTACTTTTATTATCATCCTTGTGTTTTAAACAATTAATTAAAAATACAACTTAAATTAATTTATTAAAAATTTTAAGATTTTATAGTTTTTATTTTTTTAAATTGAGAAATTAGTATTTATTGTTTTTTATGCAACCAAAATGTAAAAAATGATTAAACAAAAGTGATGTGATATAATTTGTTCAAAATTTGTGACTTATAAATTGTTAACGAGGCGTTTAAAATCTCCCCTCGATCACAAGTGACTAAGGTTAAGGCTAGTTTTTATTATTTTTATATACCTTTTTAATAAATTCTAATTTTTAATTCCAACAACTGTGAGTATAATTTGAAAACTCACTGAAGGAGATTAAGTTTAAAGGAAAGAGGTTAAAATCCCAAAGGATGCGTATTTGGGTTTAATGGAACACATTCGCGAAAAAAAGATTGTGTGGTTGAAATACAAAGGTCTATATAAAAATGGTTTGATTTACAATTATTGTGTAAATTACAATGCCAATATGAAGGATTTAAAAATTAATTTTTCACGTACCAATTACAATTTCTTGTAAAATAAATATACCAAATTTGAAATGGTCCCTCTGAATTTGACTTAAAAATTTTACTTTAAGGTGAGTGGGAAGGCCCTATCTCCGCCAAGTTAAATTTGTGAACTTTAGGTACACTTTTCTCAGAAATTATAAAAGATATAGATTTGAAATTTTATATCTGAAATAAGTATGTATTGTAAACCTACAGCCTAACCTACCTAGATAAAACAATTATTTTATTATAGTTTTTAATTGCTGAAAAATATTTTTTCAAACCAATATTTTTCTTTAGATTTTTTCAAATTAAAAAATGTTTTTCCGAACAACTAATATTTTTAATGTAATAATTCCAGTACTGTAGCTTTGTATTATATAGTTGTACATTCAGAGAAAATTTAAATCCCCTATCTATTTTAGTTCTAAAAAGTGTACTGTACCTTTGTACAAAAAATCAGCTATCGGTACAGTAAGCCACAAAGCGCAAAATGTAATAAAATTGTTTTATTTTCTTAGAAACTTATCAAAATATTGTTACCAAACACCTAAATTTACAACACATCAAGTGTGTGATAACTGTGGAAAATAGATGTTAAGAGAATATCAGATAGCAAAGGAAAATAACAATATTATACTTTAAAGGAAATAAATCATAATATTTAAAAATTTAAATAGTACAAAATACATTAAAACTTGTACAAAATTTAATAAATTGACAAATAAAGAGATCACAAATTAATGATAACCATATTAAGAATACTTAAATAATAACACTTCAATCAAGTTCATCGTAGGGATGTTGTAATCCGCTTCTGAACATATCCGTTGAAGTATGGCAATTACTGAAAAAAATATAACAATAAAATAAACAAATAAGAATGTAATAAATATAATAATATTTTAACTTCTGGAGAACTTTTATACTTCAAGCATTCTGGTAATTCATATTTTGTAAGGGTGGACGGACAAATATTATTTAGTATTCTTCCCCTCATTAAGTTGGAATTTACCTAAAGTTGATAGTCTTTAAAAGGATTTTACTTGTAACAGTATCTTAACAATGTCAATACTATTTTTCACCAGAGGGTAAAGTGTTAAGGTAAAACTATTCTTTTAAAGTCATTAAGCAACAGCCTTATAAACACATAAATTTGTCTTGGTCCAGACTCTTATTTAAAGCATGCCCTGGAACTGGAAAAATGGAGTTTGAAGAAGATAAAAATGTAAATTAATTTGGTTTCTTTCCAGTTATTTCAAATGAAGTAATGACTCAATTATGAAAACAATGTAGGATTACTAGATTTGGTAGTCTAATTTAAGCACTCTCATTTATACAATATGTATAGAGTGACCTACTCAATGTGTTCTCCATTTGGTTATCAAAAACTATTACTTTTACAGCACATTTTAGATGCAATGTGAATTACAAATAGTTATGAGTGATGGTTGGTGGATGTGGTATTCTATGGTGAGGATGTCCGCACTACTTAGTGCTACATTCACTACATTCATCGTTTTTTGTTTTTTTTTATTCTGAAATTTTATGTAACTTGTGTTTTACTAATAAGTGACAGAAAAAATCTGTAATAATCTCTCAAATATCATCAACTACAAGGAATAACTCAACATGTATTACCTGATGCTGGGCTCTGGCTCGTCTGGGGAGGGGCAGTTGATGATGTCGTAAATGTCGTTCATGCACGTGAGCTCGACAGAGCGCAAGACCTGGTCAAGTGTCTGCAAGATGTACTCGATATCGCCCTCGGAGATGCAGAGTGCTGGCAGGAACAGCAGGATGTTCTTGTTCTCCCCCTCACATCCCACAAGCAGCTTCTCCCTCTTCAAGCTGCAACGTGTGTTAAGGGAATGTGAGGCCGTATAATCCAGTAGGTAGGGTTATTATTACTGTAACTATAACCTTTTGAAATAGCAACCTATTTTAAGCCAAGTATGAATGATAAATGAGCGTAAGATGATTGTAGCACGATCTTGTAGTCTTGTACCTGACTAAGGCTGACATGTTCCTTAGAGAGGAAAATCAATGGCCCAACATCCGATGGTATCAAAGGGACCTACAGTTTAATGCGGGATCCACTACTTTTGCCTCTGAATTACAAACTGGTCGAATTATGAGGATGATTTTTGCGGATGAATTTGTGTGGACGTTAATCCACAACAGGGAATATCAGGTACACCAACCACCGCTCATAACTATTCACAATTCATGACATCCAAGTAGCCATTTACAGGACATGCCACCGTTTCACGACACCCAAATGTTTCCAAGGATAATATCACTCACTATAAGAGTACAGTATATTATAAGTATAATACAAGCATAAGATAAGTTTTAACTAAGAATTCAATGATTATTGGGTTCAAAAATTTTGATTCCATACAGCAATTTGTGAGCCCAAACACTGTATTTAGAACAGGGCTCTTCAAAAATTATAGTCATCAATCATAAAATGACAAAATGATAACATATATTAAAATTATTTGCTAAACACCTAGGTATACTCACCAGTCACAGATTTCCTCTGCAATTTCAGGAGCAGGTTCCTTGCTTTCTCTGGATCGGACGATGTCTAATCCCAAGATAATTCCCTTATGTCTAACATCTCCTAAAAAAAATAAACATAAATTGTTCAATAAATTCACAACGCAGAGCTAAATATGTATTAAAAATAGTAAATTTATACAAAACTGACTACTTATTGTATTGTTATATATTAAATTAATATTTTAAAAGGTAAAGGTAAAATATTTTAAATGTTGTAATTTGGTTGATAAAAATTCAAACTAAAAGACTGTCCAAAATTTTCTTTGTATTATTCTAATCTTATTAGGCACTTATGTTTCTAACTTTGATGATAGCTTATTAAAAGAATTCACAAAAAGTCTTAAGTTTTCCAGTTACTGATTTTAATTAGAATTTCTATCTGCTGAGTAAAATACCATCTCATGGAACCCTAAATCTCTACTTACAATAATGTAAAAGTGAATATATAAATTAAATAGATGGTATACTTTTAGACCTCCTTTAAAACCAACAAAAATTATTAAAAGAATTAATTTTGCATTATACATCATGAAAACCTTTTAGAACAATGTGGAAACAAATACAGGAAAACCTCACTAACTCAACAACTAACACTAACTGGACCCAGAGGTTGTTGAGTTATCTTGCAATTTTCATTGCATTTTCATTTTTAGAGTTCATCTAGAACATGTTTGGGTCTTAATTAAATTGATACTTAAAACACTCAAGTTTCACATATAAATTTATTACAATGCAGTAGATAAGTATTGTCACCGATACATATTGAGTAAACAGGCTTTGAAGAATTGTAAAATATTCAAAAATTAAAACTACATATTCTGAAAAAAATAATTAATTTGTAATTATTTTTCCTTCAACGGTTCAGCATTATTTCATGAATATTTAAACAATAATCAGTTTCCCCATCCCCAACTATGTCCAGATCTTTGACCTTGAAACAGTCTAAAGGCTTACAAAAAGGTCAACTGTTCATCTTCTGCCAACTTGAAAAGTCAAACGCACTAGTCTTGTAAGATCCTGTGAGGCCTCCTGTCAGCTTTTGACTGTCGAGTTGGTGAGGTTTTACTGCACATATTTTTTGCAATGTTACCAATGATGGGGTGGGAACACTGCAGCTGCTGAAACCCCTCCGCCATAATGTTGCCCAGTCTGAGTGCTGAATCCATCAGCTGACGATCTTTCATCTCCGTCAGAACTGTCGCCCCGATTGCTGCCCCTACTGGATTACACTTGTACTGCCCACATGGTAGAGAAAACACACAAATATAGAGAATGTGTTAGAGGTGTATGAAAATTACAACAATTGCAAGCAAAACAAGGTGATACTCTCCAGTTAATGATCAACCATTTTTTATCAATTATAATTCGGTTATTGAGACTGTGGTACATAAACTCTTCTATCTTTAATAGTAATTTTGTGAGTTACCAAAAATGCAAGCAAGAAACCCAGGACATGAAATATCGTGTTAACTGGGAGACAAAAGTGTCGCCCAGTGCTGTGATTTGTCGTCCAGTGGCTATGGGCAGTGCCAGCAATTTATCTTTATTGATTAACATATTATCAAATGTTCTAGCAGGGGTGCCCACAGTATGTCTTGGTGTCCCAACTTGCGACATCAGAAAAAAATGTTTGGGGGATTTTGAAAAATGGGGTGATTTTCTCAATATGCAGTTTGTAACTGAATATAATTCAGCACAATTTTATGTGTTATTGTCTGGTAAATCAGAACGTGGTCACCTTCTATAGTAATCATAGTTCACCGTCTCACCGCCCCAATCCACTTATAAATTTGTAGTATTTCATGTAACCATTCATTATTTAATAATAAGTTTGTTAAAATACCATAGTATTATTCCTTATGCCTTTAATAATTAATTCATATTATATTTGTGTTAAAAATAACTATTTCATCACCCTTCCCCAGAGAGCCATTATCATATAATATAATATTTATTTATCTACATAATTCTCACGACAATATTTTATAACTTAATTAATACGTTTATTAATAACTTACAAAGTCATATTTAGCCTACCCAGAGGTCAAATGAATATAAACAAACATCTCTTATCAATTTATATATATATATATATATATATATATATATATATATATATATGTAATGTAAGAATACATCAAATTGTAATCATTCAAAATTTGTCTGTAAGGTCCTAAACTCAGTGAACAGTGAACATGTGATGTAACTATGTGCCTCAACAATGAATGAACAGCAACATCAAGAAGAAATAGAGAGTTCCCCCAGCCTTAGAAGAGGAAGGACTTGTTGCTGCTTCCCCAGTGTTAAAATTTAAATATATTGTGAAAAGAACACAGTTCATTAGTGCATTATTTCCAGTATCAAATTCATTTTAGAATAAGAGGCTCACATCTAAATTTGTTAATTTCACCAATTTTTATTACAAGGTCCATGTGAGCTGAAGAAGTGACTACGGTGTGGTAACATGAACTTTACATAAAGACTTCCAATTATCCAAAGCCTATATCCAAGATATTAATAAATTATTAGCGAATTTCCCATAGGGAAGAAGCTATTACCGTAGGTCTCAAGGCAAGAGTTAAGCCCGAGACCATGTTATTTTTTCTTCTTTAGGTGCCCAGAGACTAAAAACAATAGTCGTTAAAATTTATATATATATATATATATATATATAAAGTTAAAATAATTAACTGAGTATCCTTGACAAACATTATTTTATTTTAACAACATGTTTCAACCTTTAAAGGCCATTTTCAAGTTAATTCAAAATGATATATATATATATATATATATATATATATATATATGATATATATATACACACACACATATATATATATATATATATATATATTTATCTTCTTGTTTAAGGTAAGGAGGGCTACTATTATAATTGTTACTAATGTAAAAAACATTTAAAAACACAGTACCCTTTTTTTTATTGAAATTTATTAAACCGACATGTTTCGTACCCTAAGGACATTTTCATAAGTTCACTTAACCTATATTAAAATTATTGTTAAATGTAAATAAATGTTTGATATCTTTATTAGCAGCTGATTTTCATGTAGTCCTGGGGTGTAGTTGTATAATTTTTTCTAATATAATATTTTTTGTGTGTGTTTGCATTCAAAAACTACAAAACACAACCCAACAGGTTAATTAATAAAATGCAAACACACACAAAAAATATTATATTAGAAAAAATTATACAACTACACCCCAGGACTACATGAAAATCAGCTGCTGATAAAGATATCAAACATTTATTTACATTTAACAATAATTTTAATATAGGTTAAGTGAACTTATGAAAATGTCCTTAGGGTACGAAACATGTCGGTTTAATAAATTTCAATAAAAAAAAGGGTACTGTGTTTTTAAATGTTTTTTACATTAGTAACAATATATATATATATATATATATATATATATATATATATATATGTGTGTGTGTGTGTGTGTGTGTGTGTGTCTGTGAACACGATAACTCTCGTAAAAATGGTCTGATCGAGACCAAATTTGGTAGAGACGTGTATTCCTACAAATGCTCGGACGAGTTCGTAAACCAGACATATCGGTCAATGGGAACGGGTAGTTTGGGGGGTTTTGTACCCCAAAATGGGGTTTTTTGCGTTTTTCACATGTAATTTTTAAAAATTTCTAATTTTATATTTCACCATTGGAATCAGCTTAAAAAATTACACAATTAAGTTCCTTAAAGTTTTTCTCTATCTTCAACGGTTACTGAGATATAAAAAATCTAAACACAGTACGTTGTATTTTGAGGCTCCAATGTTAATCTTATGGAGGATTAGGAAAAATTAATTTTTCACTTATTATCTAATATTTTTTGATGAAACTTGATATTTAGCTTCATGTGGTTGAGATCCATACATTTGTGCTAAAAAATCATAGTTTATGTGTTTATCATGGCAGCAAACCTGCATACTCTTTTCCCATGTTAATCATATGGAGAATAGGCAAACCCCTTTATTTATGAACAGATGTTGATGAAAGTTTGTATAAATGTTAAAAATAAAAATTTTTGATGGTATAAATGCCTACTCTCAGTGTTCCTCACAGCAGCAAACCTGCACACTCTTTCCCATGTTAATCTTATGGAGAATAGGCAAATAATTCTCATGTTTATGGACAGATTTTTATAAAACCTGTCAAATATTATTACTATTATATTGTTGATTTGGAAATTCGCTGAGTATGCAGGTCTGCTGCGACGGGGGTATTTTTATTATTATTATCATATATCAAATTGAAATATCTTTTTCAAATACCAATTAAAAATCAACATGTTAGTTATAAATTCAGTGCAAATTGGATTTACTTATGGACATTATAAAATCCATATCATTATTATTACTTAAACTGAATCAATCAATCAGACGTAATTTGGACATCATTTTTATTATAATCAAACATTATTCAAGGCAGCACGATTTCCCTGACCATGAGATAAGAAAATGATCTGTGTTATTAAAAATATTAATTTAAAAAAGACTATATTGAAATATTACATCATAAGCCATTTTGTAATCTATTTACCATTTTGTAATAAAGGGATTGTTGCCATTTTGATTCAATAGCCTAGAGTCACTTTTGTCTACTTTAATAAATATTATATTGCAAATCAAAACCAAGAGTGTTATTATCGAGATTATTACATTTTAAGTGTAGAAAAAAGAAAAGAAAAGTAAGAAAAAATGTATTAAAAAAGATCATAATAAATCATTTGTGTAATACAGTATAAATATTAAAAGTATTTTATTATTGTTCAACTGTTTTAAATCTTCAACTCCAAGATATTATTTTATGCTAACATAGTGAGGTAATCTTGGTTTAGTGAGCTTTACAAACTAATTATACTAATTTTAGTTATATTCAAACTAATTTGTGTCTGAAAAGCATGAAAAAAAATGCATGATACAGAATTTTGTTCTAACAGGACTAAAAATCCAACATGGCAGTAGTACTAGACTCTTATCTAGCTCTAAATGCTTTATAATTTATCTGCAAAAAATAACTAGGTCATGGTATTAAGTTATGTGGGGGGGAGGACTTCATGACAGGACTTCATGACAACGATCGTGCGATAGCATTTTTCTTTTTTTCCTCCATGTTTTAGCCACCAATAAAAATAATCCTAATTATATATTATTTATTTTCTCCACCTTCTTGATTTCCATAGGTGAGCAACAATGTTTTTTCAGAGAGAAAAAAAGGAGGAATAGCGAGAAAAATGCTATCGCACGATTGTTATATCGAGCGATTGCATGGATCCCGTTATGTGATGGTCCAGCTCCAGACAATTTCACTAAATAATTGAGTGTCATTTCAAAGTGTTTGACAACTAAGACTTACAATTAATTCCGAATTTTTGATTGTAGCAGCTATTTTTCTGGAGGTGATGACTGCCCCAATGGGATACCCATTCCCCAAAGGTTTACCAACAGTTATGATGTCAGGGACGGCGTTTTGCCCCTGAAAAGCCCAAAATTTATCCCCTGTTCGTCCCATGCCACATTGTATTTCATCAGCCACTACGATGCCTCCGAGTTCCCGGATATAACTGAAAATGATTGACATATTTTAGACAAAATAATCTATCATAAAAACTATAATATTATAAAGAAGAAGTGGTTTCTGTATGTTTGTTTGTTTGTATATGTTTGTTGTGGAAACTAAATGTGAAAAATATAGAAACCGACCGGTTTGAAATTTTCATAAAGGTAGATCTCATGCAACTTATAGGCATATTCATTTCCTTAAAATCCCCCAGGCTACGCCCCGAGAATGCCCTACATTTAAATATTCATATTTTCAAAGGATATCAACACAAAATTACTTGAATGTCAACAGCTGTGGACACTAAAATTTGACAGTTCGGGAAGAAGAAAGAGGTGCACTGAACGTCCTATATTTCAATGCTTACATTGTATAATGTCAACTTCTGTTTACACTACATTTGGGCTGTTCAGGGAGAAGAAGAAAGAAGGTTCATTTTTACAAACTGCTGGATCGAAATTTGTATTGCCGAACATGGTAGATTTTAATTTTTTCCCCGATGTCTGTCTCCATTACGTTACTCCTTAACCTTTCCCAATATTACTTGACAGGTGTTACTTTGTCATGTTATAGACACTCGTGTTTTGTCATTTTGTAAGCAATAAAAAATTAATTAACAATTTTATAACTATGTAAATTTGCACACCTCTCAGCCTTTTTGACCCATGCTAAGAACGGGAACTTTAGCTAGTATATCATAAGTCATAAATAAACATTTAATTAAGGTATGTATTCACTTCAAACATGTTAACTCCCACACCAGTGCAATGGCGTTGGACAAAGATACATAGCCAGCATATCCAGGGTCAGACATGTAGATTGATGCCATTGCCCCTTGGACAATTGCCATTGCCATTGCCATTGGACATGTTGATTGATGTAGATTGGGGCGATGTAGAGTTTTACCAACCTGGCTATAAAGGTCACAGGATAACTAGAACGACATTTCCTTAAACTAAATTGACAAACTACACTCCATGCCTTGTAGATTGTGTTGCGACACAGTAGACCTACCTTTCTGATGGGGGTGGAATGATATCGGAAAAATAGGTGAAAGCAGGTGGTATATCCAGTTACCACACAAAATTACAGTACTGTGTATCACGTACAGTAAAATAGAAAGAAAATTGAAAAATTTCTGGGGTCTAATTGGCTCAACCTTAGTTTTATATAGCATATGTTTTGCTAATCATTTTCAGTGTTGTCCTGATCAGTCTTATTTTTTTCTTGCAGTTAATTTTTCATTTAGAAGCCTTTTTTTTATTCTGTTTTGCCAATGGCAGGCTCAGCTTAAGCTATGCAGCCTCGAAGTACACTGGTTTTATGGATTTTCCCATCTAAATTTAGTGGCCATCCAGGGGATCGAACCCATAACCTCTTGCACCGAATTCCAAGACGCTAACCGTTAGGCTAGCAGATGCCCTTTTAGAAGCCTTCTTTAACTAAGTTAACAAGTACAAACAAATCACATGGCTGAAAACCCCTATAATTATTTTTGACACTCCAGTAATTAGGCCTGATAGGTGTAATCAGATAATAAGGCTTGGTAGTTAACGTGTTAACAATAATGAAGTGAATTTCACTGTGTTTCTTGTGAAAAGAAAAACTACAATATAGAAAAACACGTTATTATCCCTGGAAATTAATTTTTAAATACTAAGTATTGATATACATAGTATTACCCTAAACATAAAGGAAAAAGTATGTAAACGTACAAGGGGCGTTTGAAAATTCTCACAAAATCCAAGAGATAGCACAACCGGCGTAAATCAAGATCATGTTTTGTTATTAGAATTGAATTAGCACATCAAGTTCTAATTCCTTAACATTATTAACATTAACATTATTAACAACATTATTAATATTATTTAATTAACATTATTTAATAACATTATTTCAACATTGATTTGATGAAGTAATAAACTCTAATGTAAAGTCTGAATAATTTTTCATACCTGTACATGTTGCTAAGCCAGTTTGGAGGAGGGACCAGCATGCCGTTCACAACCATCACCGGTTCACAGATGAATCCAGCTATCTTTGGGAAAAAAATTGTTTAGATGTTATATCTATGACAATGTTTCTACCATTTTAACAAGAAACAATAGCATTAAGGAAAAAATATTACAGATGCAATGAATATTTTTTCACGAACAAAACACGTGATAACTTTAAGATATTAAAATTCTAAAAAATATGATCCTTTATTTTTACTAATTGACGATCTTCCATCTAAAATCTGATGGCTGATATTATTTTTAAATGTTGTTTAGTCACAAGCTCTGTCCCAGATACTATGCAGGCTTATGACAAGGTTGTCAGTAACATTGACAGTTTTGTATATTACATAATGAACACTCTTTTACACAAAACTCAGAGTGAGACTAATAAATTTATCATTGGCACAGGAATAAGAAGCAATGATGAATGAGTTATTTTATTTAAAATTTAAAAATTTAAATTATTTGTTTTAAAACTGAATGTAGGTTACGGTGCTTTTAGATTTTATGAAATTGGATGTTAAGTGTCCAACTTACTCTAATATCCAAATAATTAAAGTATTACCTTTATCCAGAAGACCTTTTGATTTAAAATAGTCTCTTTTACAGCATGAGTAATACAGTTTTCCAGGTTTCATCTTAGCTCTGAGTTTTTGGATGCGCAGAGGACGACGCAAATATGGTGGTGGGGATGAATGGCTGATTTGTTGTTTCCTTATCAGCTGACAAAGAAATAAAATAAATCTAAATATAAACAGATTTAAATATGTTTAAATAATAAAATATACAATATCTCGCGCATCTCAGGGCTCAGATGAAACCTGACGAACTGTACATACAATTAATTTTCAAAATGAAACTATAAGATTTTATTCATTAATAAATCTAATTAAAAATATGTCTAATGGTAATTTTTTCAGGTCATCTAAACAGCTGTTCTTATAACCAAACTATGGTGTCTCTAACCAAATGACGTCACTATTTCAAATTTCGGTCTTGCAAATTGCCAACACCCCCCTCCAGAGATCCATGTCAAAAATAGAAATGAGCAATGATTTGAATGGCAAAATCTTTGTTTTACTCTAGTGATGCTGGGGTAGAATATGGCCTTCTTAATCTACATTCATCCTATACGATCAAATTCTACATCATCATTGTACCTACCTCATGGTTGGAGTTAATCACTCGCTGCAAGGCCCTCTTGGCATCCTGAAAATATTTCTCCCCCGCCTCAGGATCGTCTGCGGAGTACGAACCACGGTACTTGTCTGGTGCCGGCACCACATGAACCCAAGGCTTCTTGCCTGGAGTCCACGACATCCGATTAGACAACAAATTGACTGATTAGTTGAAGAGTTCATTAATTGTAATGGTTAACTGTTTGATTAAAATCTGTTTAAAACATTTACAACACTAAACTACTTTAACATTTATACCAAAACCCTCGTCTCACAGACCCCATAGGATTTTTTAATTTTTATATTGGCAAAACTGTTTGCGCGGTGCCTTCCATCGTGCTAATACCTTTCCACAACCTCTCCAATAAGCAGTCAAACTACCTTTTGTTTAGTTTTGGGGCATCCCTTGACGGTCCATCTTTGTGGAAATAGTCGGTCTCCCATGCCAAGGGTTTGGTACATAAAAGTACATTTACAAATTTTATATTTTGTTCTCTTATTTTATATTATTACTAGCTGACCCGGCGATAATACGTACCGATAATAATAAACATTTGATTTTTAATCATAAAACATAATCACAAAAATTCGTTCTGAGAAATATTATATTTATACAATGATTAGATACCATTAAGTACTTACTATTTTATGCTTGTTTCTTTGGCTTACTCAATCGTTCAAATCAAAACAGCTGCTGTTTATATCTTAAAAGGTAAGATACATATGTTGGAATCCAAAACAAAATTATTTACCCATAAGATTAACATGGGAACTTTGAAGGCGTATAGGGTAGAGATTTATGGGAAAATCGTCACAAAAACTATCAGACTTTCCTATTTTAGGCCTAAAGAACCAGTATACCAAATTTCAGCCTCCTAGGTAATCGGGAAGTGGGAGAATTAGTGATGAGTGAGTCAGGGCTTTGAATTTTATATATTAAGATAATTACTATTTTACATGGTTTCTAGTGGTTGAAAAGAGATTTTGTGCTTCCTATGACGATGTTAGAAATAAAAAGTAGGTCCACTAGCTACATGATTTTATTTTAATTTTATATGACAATTATCACTATAAATTGTTAAAAAATAGCTTATTTAGTTCTTGAATGATAGCTATATATTTTTAACCTTTAAATATTTATTTTAAGTCATTTTAAAATCTATAACTGCCTAATTGTAACCATATGGGTTAAACACTAGAATAGGGGTCTCTCAGATTGAGGGTTTCGGTTGACATTACCACCAATAGAGTTTCGGTAAGCGTGTTAATTAAAATAGTGATAATAATTTAGATATTGATATTAATAATTTAAATTATTTTTTATTTAAACTTATAATAATTTCTGTTTTTAATATTTTTTAACCTTACACCTGTATGATAAATAACTGAATGAAAAAATCATTATGCAACTCGACTTTTAATAATCAGTATAGACAGAAAACACAAAACGTGCCCCTCCTCTAAACCATACAAGAGTAAAATAAATAAACCAGGCGTCTACTGAAATTTCAAGCCTACAAATGCCGTCAACTTCCACCCAAGCGGGTCACAGTTTTTTTTAGGTTGGCCCTCTCTCCACTGTACCACACATTTACAAGCCAAATTGGGATTGCTCATGTTGGGGATTCGAACCCTCATACTTCCGTTTGGCTTCAAAGTTTCGCTTGTCAGCAACGTGCATCAACCGGTTACGCTAAATACTACCATCTGAAAAAGGTACAAAAGGTACAATAGGCTACAAAACATACTCTAGCGGCAGAGCAGTGATCTGTATGAGTTAGATCCAGCTTTAGCTCACAGGCGGCGGTGAGTCAGCTGAATCCGGCAACTAAAATATTCACGACATGATTCACGGGTAGCACCATCTGCCTGTAACCTGCCTGATGTTTGACCATCGCATAAGCAGTCACCAGTTGTTGGGTTCAAGTTTGGTTTAACTGTTATTATTTTATTTGTTTAATATCCTACTGTACACCTCGAAAAATGTGAAATTGTTGCAAATTTTCCCAACTGAAAGTGTATAATTAATATACAATATAATAAATATTGTTTTAATAGGCATGGTACCCCTCAGAGTAAATTAGACAAAATATATTGACTGGCCGGATGGCTAGCCATGCTACAAAGCTACATGATTTCATCAAAACAACCCTCACAATCAAAATTACAATCCTCCTTCACTCATATTTAGATTAAATACCCTGACAGAATAAGTCCCTGACTTCAGAATTGATAATTATATATTTTACCTATGATAGCCATAGTCGTGACACAAGACCCACCAAACTCTACCATTCACTGTTCAACCCCTGATTGGGCACACAGTGGAGGTTACCTCCGCACTGGTAAATTTTTTTCCTTAAAAATGTGGAAAATATTTGTTTCAAAGTCGTGGCTTGACCGTACCTCACACACTTCTTTTCAGGAACCGAGCCACATCTAGTTTCGTATTAGGGCCTAACCAATTCGTATTAGGGGTATTAATTTTGTGGCCAAGAAATCATCATCAACTTTTTCTGATAGTGATGGGGATCGAAGACAAAAGTGTGGAAATCTGTGAGTTATTTTTTAACTAATGTTAAATTTTACATGTCTTTATTGTTCTTTATAATTTATTTATAAGATCCATTTATTTATTTAGATTTATTTGTAATCCATTTAAAATAACTTCAACCTCATAATTTAGAATTTTTAAGTTTAATTTTGAGTTTTTTCTTCATTATATTGCTACTGCATAAAATAATTTAGGGTCAAAATATGTTTTATTTGGCTAAAAATAGATGTGATTTTACACTATATGATATAAAACTAAAATTATAATAATAAACAATATCTAGACCAGAATTTTATTTTATTTTTCCAAATGCAGAGGTAACCTCCATTTGCGCCTGATGGCTTTACAAAATTAGTGCTCCTGATGAAGGGTTAAGAGTTATTCAGTAACATACCCTCAGGGGAGATTTTGAAGGCACGAGGGCTGATGTCGGCCAACAGGTTGCCTGTTCCGTGGAAGGCTCCGTCCACAACCACCAGATCTTTCCTGCCGGTGAAGTTGCGAGCCATCTGTAAAGCGAGGTCATTTGCTTCTGCTCTGAAATAATCCAGATAAAATTAATTAACACATAGGGTCAAACCTCATACCTCTGATGTCATTCCGCTTACTCTCTCCGTCTTGAATGGGACAGTGGCGTCGTCCTGTAATGCAGTTACTTGGAGGTCACGAATTGTGGATAGTTGTGAGTGATGGCCGGTGGGTGTAGTGTTCTCTTGTGTGGATTAACGTCCGCACTATTAAATACTACATTAATCTACAAGGACCATCCTCATAATTAGACCAATTCGTAATTCAGAGGCTGTGGTTTGGATTCCACAATCAACTGTAGGCCCCTTAGTTGTAGCCAACGGCTGTTGGGTTATTAATTAACAGTCCAGTCTAAGGAACATGTCAGCTTTAGTCAGTAACAAGACTACAAGATCGCGCCACAATCATCTTACACTCAATCCTCATTCATACTTATCTTAAAATACCTACCTTGTGGTATGGTCACCATTTCAATAATCTAATCTAATCTAATCTTTACAGGACAGATAAGTATTCTATAAGTATATTTAACCCTGGACGGGTGAATTTGTGACATAAGATGGCAAAAATTATTATAAAAAAATAAAAATTAATTTTCATCATTTATTTGTGTTGATTTTTTACTTGTATCTACACCAGGCATTTTTTACTAAGGACCTACTACTACCTTTGACTACCCTATCCATTATTAATAATGGATAGTCAAAGCTACTATAACCTTACTACGAGATGCGGATAAATCCGCCACCTGTCTTTTATTGCCAAAGAATTTGGCTGATACATCCCTCGCCCGTACAGGATGGATTAAAACTTTGACATTATCAATCGCCCATACAAGGAAATATAAGGTCTATAAGCCCAAACACAAATTTTAGTTGGAGTACTGGTTTAAGAAAAAATAAGGAAGTTCATGGTATGTTTTCCTGGGAAATTCTTGATTTACAGTTGAAATTCCTTCCACAGTGTAATCCATTAGATTCAACACTCTACAGCATCACTTATAAAAGTATAGATAGATACATAGGTGTAAAGTTATGTCAGAGGCTTATCTCTATATATAATAAATGGTATCAATGGACTGAGACATACTTTCTCCCTTAAGTAAATTTAAACAACAATCTGTAATTGAACTATCATATTCTTTAAAGTTTATTTAAATATCATCTCATAATTTATTGTTTCAAAAATAATCATCCAATTTCTAAAAATAGCAACAAGAGAAACAAAGTTAAATTAATTGTTAGAATTTTATTGGGGGAACCCCCTACCCCTTGGTAATACCAAGGTTTTGAGTTGGTTTTGTTGGGTGATTTGATCTTACGCTTCATACCAAGAAATTGATTTTTTAATATTCTCCATAAGAAGAACATTGGGCGCCTTCAGACAACGTACTGCGTTTATCATGGACAGTAAATTTAACTTTTCTCTGGAACCGTTAGTCGTATACAAATAATTCAAAAAATAGTTTTTTTTAGTTTTTTAAGCTGGTTACAACGGTAATAGTCAAGTTACACATTACTTTAATTGTTTTGGCTGAAATTAGATTGAATGAAATTTGTTGACATTTAAAAGCTCATAACTTTTGAACCATCATTTTTACAGACATACAGGTGGTGTCATATTATTTATTATTTTGTGCACTATGAACTATCAAATTGTAATCAAAATCGTTAGAGCCATTTTTGAGAAATTTGGATTTTTGACGTTTTTTAGGGTTTTTAGGGGTGAACTACCCTTAAGAATCAAAAATGAAAAATACCCCCGTCGCAGCAGACCTGCGTACTCAGCGAATTTCCAAATAAATAATATAATAATAATAATAATATATGACAAGTTTGGTCAAAATCTGTCGATAAACATGAGAATTGTTTGCCTATTCTCCTTAAGATTAACATGGAGATACATAAGGAGTGTGAAGGTTTGCTGCTGTGAGGAACACTGAGAGTAGGCATTTATACAATCAAAATTTTTTATTTTTAACATTCATACCAACTTTCATCAACAACTGTCCATAAATAAAGGTGTTTACCTATTCTTCATATGATTAACATGGGAAAAGAGTATGCAGGTTTGCTGCCATGATAAACACATAAACTAAGATTTTTAAGCATAAATGGTTCAACCTCAACCACATGAAGCTAAATATAAATTTTTATTATATATTTTTATTTTTTTATTTATTTTTAAAAATATAGGTTAATAAGTGAAATATTAATCTTTCCTTATCCTCCATTAGATTAACATTGGAGCCTCAAAAAACAATGTACTGTGTTTAGATTTTTTATATCTCGGTAACTGTTGGAGATAGAGAAAAACTTTAAGGAACTAAAATGTGCAGTTTTTCAAGCTGATTCCAATGGTGAAATATAAAATTAGAAATTTTTAAAAATTACATGTGAAAAACGCAAAAAACCCCATTTTGGGGTACAAAACCCCCCCAAACTACCCGTTCCCATTGACCGATGTGTCTGGTTTACGAACTCGTCCGAGCATTTGTAGGAATACACGTCTCTACCAAATTCGGTCTCGATCGGACCATTTTTACGAGAGTTATCGTGTTAACAGACACACATATATATACATATATATATATATATATAAATTTTGACGACTATTGTTTTTGGTCTCTAGGCACCTAAAGAAGAAAAAATAACATGGTCCCGGGCTTAAGTCTTCCCATGAGACCTACGGTAATAGCTTATTCCCTATGGGAAATTCGCTAAAAGCCTGGATATACGGTGAATATGTATATATTCACCACATGCCAAATTTCATCTAAAACGGACCAACGGGGTAGGCTGTGGCTCTTTACACATCCAGACACACACGCAGACAGACACACGGACGGACAGACATCACGTCGAAACCCACTTTTTTGGATTTAGGGGACCCCAAAATGGATATATCCACTCTCAACTCAAATTTGAAAATTTTGGTGAAAACAATACTTTCTCCATATACCATAGCCATTTTTTTGAATTATTGATTTTTAAGGGTAGTCACCCCTAAAAACCCTAAAAAATGTTTAAAATCCAAATGTCTGAAAAATGGCTCTAACGATTTTGATTAAAATTTGATAGTTTATAGTGCATAGAGTACAAAATAATATGACACTACCTGCATGACTGTAAAAATTACGTTTAAAAGTAATGAGCATTTAAATGTTAAAAAAATAATTTTTTAAGTTTTCCGCAAATACAATTATTATGGTGTAAAGTATAATTTGACTACTACCATTAAAACCAGCTTAAATAAAACAAATTAGTATTTTTAACTATTTGTCTACGACTAACGGTTGCAGGGAAAAGTTAAATTTACTGTCCATGATAAAAACAGTATGTTGTCACTGAGAGTCTGAGGGCGCTGAATGTTATTCTTAAGAAGAATATTAAAAATCGATTTATTTCTTATTTTCCAACCGTTTTCCACGATACCTCATGCTTTATACCTAAAGCGTGTGGTCAAATCACCCAACAAAACCCACACAACAAATCTGGATATTACCGGGAGGGGGGGTACACCCCATAAAATTCTAACAATTTATTTAAGATAAACTTTATAGAGTATGATAGTTTCATTACAGATTTTCGTTTTTAAATTTACTTAAGGGAGAAAGTATGTTTCAGTCTACTGGTTCCATTTATTTTGGGATAATCTCTGAAACTTGACTGCATATGCAACAGTGGCGGATAAATTTATTGTTGTGCACTCTCACCCGGAGTTGGTGAATAGGACCACTTCAAAGTTAGGCGGAAGCGTGTCCAGGAGGAGCGAGGTAAGTCGTTGTTGCAGCTGCACGGCAACGTCCGCACCGACCGCGAGGCCTAGCTGTGCCATCTGGTGGCAAGCTGCCTGCACTACTGCACTGTTGCAATGTCCCACTGCACAGAAACTCATTCAATCGAAATGCTCAAAAACGACACAATGGTGAACTCTGAGGTTGTCTGTGTCTGTTGAATTAAAAAACTAAAATAATAAATTTATAAATATATAAAATAAAAATAATAAACTCTTGAGGAGTTCTTAAACATTTTAATCAGCTTGGTAAATTAAATGGATCATTACACTTAAATCAGGTATTCAGTAGAGATCTTAACGTATGACTTTATTACCAATTTTTTGGGAAAGATAGTTCTAAACAAAACAACCTCAGAGATGTATCAGTAGTTACAATCTCAGTTTAGGAAAAATATTATTTTTTGCTATAAAAATCTAGAAATTATTATTTTTATGGTTTCTCACTTAAAATTTGTTAGAATCATAGCTTTAACTAATCGACTTTTGCTATTCCTATTATAGGGGGTAAAAATGTTGATACCCGTATATATATGAATAATAATTGATATTATTATTAAAATATAATTAATTAATAAAATATACTTTAATACTTTTAAAAGTATTAAAATTATTAAAGTATTAATAAAATATAATTATTATTAAAATAAAAGCCTCTGGCGCTTCTTCAAATATAACTGCTGTGCAAGTATAAATACATTTGTGCATACTTTAATCTAAATTAAAATATCTAACAAATTGTCTATGCAGTCCATACTAAAAAGCCAATTCTTAAGTCAAGTTCTCTAAAAAGAGTATTCTTATTTCATATAATTTTGATCTTTTTGGGAATTTGGCATTTAGTCTAGGTGATATAAAACTATAACACTTAAAAAATGTAAAATATATATTTATTAATAGACTCTTTTTATTAACTATCCTATGTGGCATGTTCCCGTTTAAAATTGATTATGTATTTAGATTTCTAAGAAACTTAAAAGGTTTTTAATTTATCTCTAAATAGATTATTTATTTTAATGTAATTTTCAATTTTCAGTAAACTAAAAAGCCAATTAAGTTTACTCTGGAATAATAATTGTTTTATCTGAAAGCATTCTTTATCGTGAAAATGTCAGTTGTGAAATTATTTACAAGGATTAAAAAATTTACCTTAACAACATTTGCTACTAGTTGTGTCAACATTCGCTGGTGGCGAACTTTATGTTTTAGTAAAATGACGTAATTATGGGGAGTTGAATTCAATTCTTGCCCCAGGGATCCAGGGATGGTCAGATAGCAGACTGTAAACGACTACCAGTTTAGAGTCTGCTGTCTGACCATCTATAATAAATTTATTTATAAATATATCTAAATAAATAACACTAACTGTAAGTAGTGCTGTGTTACTAACCGTTTGTTATTCTGGTAACAAAGTCAAGATATTGGTTTCCAAGTTCGTCATACAGATATTGATCCTTGGACTTCACAATCTTCATTGGGTCCTTGTTGAAGTGCAATTCACATGATTCTCTAAAATACGGAATCATACAGAATCTTTAAAATTCATAATGGCCTTAGTTAAAAAGTATTCAATATATTTTATTTGACTTTTCCAACACGCGTCTGTGTTTTTAACTGCACAACGAATCTGGAGGTGGACAAACTCCTCAGTTCCCAAGAGATAACTTAATAATTAAAATTAAAAATTGAAATTTTTAAGTTACAGATATTGATTATATCATGCTGTCAATAATACTATACGTATCTACCATGCACAAGACACAAACTATATTGATTACGCAGCAAAAATAACCACAACACTCCGCTTCCACTCAAGATAGCGAGAATAGGCGAGAGAACGGGTGTTGGAGCACTACTATTTCTGCTCCAGTAGTGCTCCAACTCTCGTCCTTCTCGTTCTGAAGCAAAGTGTTGTGGTTATTTACTGAGTTATTAATATGTTTTTTTTATTATGGATGAAAGATAAGTACTGTATAGTATTATTGACGACATGATATAATTAAAATATGTACCTAACTTAAACTTTCGATTTTTAATGTAAATAATTGGGTAATCACTTGAAAACGGGAGGAGTTTCTTCACCTCCATAAACGTTGTGTAGTTAAAAAAACAGACGCATTGGAAAAGTACAATCAAAGAAATTGAATAGTGGGGTTATAATTTGTTTAACAAACACAAATTATTTTCTCTCATTAAAAATAAATATAATAAAAAGTATAATGTACGTATGTATAAAATTAAAGTAGATGTTATTTAAATATAGTGGTCAATGGTCTAGCTACAATAGTAATGATTCCTTTATCGCCATAGAACAATATTAAGTTACATAATTGCGTAGCAAACACCATTAGGTACAAAGGTAACGCAATAATAGTTAAGTAGCACAAATTGCAATAGCTATCTAGTAAATTGCCAAATTACGTAGCTGGCTCATTACTACGTCATGGTTGAACACATAGCAAGACAGGAATGAAAACTGTTTGTATTTACTTTCCTGAGAGAAATAGGTTAGGTTAGATCATAGATAAGTCTAAAGGGAATGTTTTCAGTTCATCTAAACAACTGTTCTAATAACCAAATTATGACGTCACTAACCATTTGACGTCACTATCCAAATGACGTCACTGTTTAAAATTTCAGTCTCAAAAATTACCGTACCCCCACCCTCCCCCCAGAGAAAAGACATGTCAAAAAGGAGTCAAAAATATCTACCTTATACTATGTAAGTTATGAAACAATTACGTAAATAGCAGAGATGGGACGGTGGCGTGTCAATACAGGCACTTGAAGGTCACGAATTGTGGGTAAGTAGATGTGCGATATACCCTGATGTGAGTTAACGTCCGCACTAGTGAATACAACGTTCATTCGCAAAGAATTAAGTTATCAAATTAAAAGAGCATGCTTCCAAACACAAGTTCACTTGCTTCTGGAGCGTCCATCTATGTATGGGCAATATGTTTTCTAACTCATTATCACCGTAGAACATCAGCCCATGAACTTTTATACTCATTTAAAGCTTCATATGGGTGTAGGTCATTTTAAAAATATTCTATAACTGCTATTGACATAGGAGAATTTGTAGGAAATACTTTATATCTTTATCATTTAAATGTGTCTACAAAGTTAAAATTTTGAAAATCTCTATATATAAAATTGAATGTACGTATGTCTGTATGTCCTTTATGCGTTGCTAAACTACTCATCCGATCGCCATGAAATTTTAGGAAGTTGCTCTATATATGTCCGGGAAGGTTTTAGTGAAAAAATATTTTCGAAAACCCCATAAGTTTCGATTTTATGGCGTTTTAAATTTCTAATGTTAACCTTATGGAGAGTAAGTTTGTTTACAAATTTTCTACAATGAAAACATTTGATTTCTTAGCTACAGCTGATTGGTTTACTTTCCATTAGCAATACCGTATGCTTTACTATCCAATGCCATTTGAATCATTCATTAATGAAAGTAAATGTGTACTGTAAAAAATGAACAGCTTTATTCACAACGTTAATAGTTTACGGTTTTAAGGGATTATGTGTTTATATTTTTATTTTCTGTCTGATTAAAATCACGTGTTTATATGATAATTATAATGTTTATATTATTACTTTATTATAATAATCAGCTGTTGTATATCTTTCCTATAAAAGCCGTATTACAGTTAGGTTTGGTTTGGGTTTGGATTGGATTTGAAAATTGTGAATTAATCCACTCAGATTTATTTGTTTTATGGGAATGTTATTAATATGTCTTATCGTTTCAGTATTGTTACTCACTATGCCGCGACCCAGAATATATAACCTTTCACAATGAAACCGTAATGCTATTCGACTTCAGAACATAGCCAATCTTAAAGTTAGCACGTATTTACTGTCAGGCGTTACGAAGTTCGCCGGGTCAGCTAGTGCCTTATAAAATCTCATGTAAAACTAAAAAAACAATACCTGCAAACAAGAGGTTTAAACTTGGTTGCATTTAAAGTTTAAATGTCTCTTAGTACAAAGAGACATTTAAACTCTATGTCATTTGAAGCGTGGCACCAACGACCACTTTGGCCCGATGTAGCAAAGAAGGCACACAATTATTTTAACTAACACACACTCCCCAAACAGCATTAAACGTATTTCACTTTCTTATAATATCAAAACAATCTACATTAGATAGGCAATACAGACATATTTTTAGTTTTGGCGAGACATTTAAACATAAACACGAAAACAAATGCCGAAAATAGAAAACTTCGAGATTGTGCAATACCTGTGTGACCGCCAAAACAAAAGTGTGGAGATAGGATGGGTTTCGATGTGCCTACTATCTGCCGGCTGTTTATTGTAGGGTCTATTGCAGGAAGTGTATCTTTTATGCTACACTAAGCTCTTTTGGATATCATTAATACCTTTCCTTAAAAATAACTCAGACCTTGGTGTTGTCTTTTTGCTACGTAGTCTCGAAAGGGATAAGTCCGTTCACTAAGTAAAATCACATACAACATTATATCAAATTATGTCAATAACTAAGAGAGAGTAATACCAATGACTTTGTCCATTCCCATCCATCCCTATCTATATTAGGCAAACGAGCAATGAATAAGTCAGTTTGCTCCCGTGAGAAACATTAAATATGGGATTTTATGGATATATTGGTAAAACTGAACTAGATAGCATTGCATATTAAATTTTGGAAGAATATTTAAGTAAATAAATGGGATATTGATTTTTTGCGATTCTCTATAAGATTAACACTGCACAATGTACTGTGTTTACCATTTTAAGTATCTCAGTAACCGATTGACTTAGAGAATTACCAAATTGTGTGTTTTTTAGCTGAATCCAATGGTAAAAATTAAAATTAGAATTAAAAAATATTCATAAATAAATTAAAACACCCATTTTTAGGGTAAACCCCCCCCCCCAAAGTGTAGTTAATAAAGTCCGATTGCGTTTCCTAAAGAACTCATCCAAGATATTACAAAAAGGGACAATTCCACAGAATTTCATGATAATCAGGCAATAATTGTGGCCGTTATCGTGAATTCACAGAAATTGTGCCACTTTGTAAATGACAAAAATTGTTTTTTAATTTCATACCAAAATTTAATAATTCAAAGGTTATTGTCTTTTAAATGTCAAAAATTATTTTTATTTCCAAGTAAAATTATTACATTTTAATGAATACTAAAAAATAAGTCTAATTTCTTCTTTATTTCTCAACCGTTAAACATGAAACTTGGTATGTAGTGTAAGGTCACATGAGTCTGTAAAACCAAATACAATTTATATTTCAATATTGGAATAAAATTGTCTTTGGTAAAACGCAAGAAAAAGTCTGTGAATACTTCTATTAGGTTCAAATATTTCTCCATTGTTTTAGACCTGAACTCTCTATTTAGACTTACTTCTTCTATTTAACTTTTACTTCTTATCACAGTTCTAAAAAAGGTTTGTCCACTCCATGTTTCGTCTGAAACGGCGTTATCAAGTGTTCATGCAGTTATATCCACTATAGACTCGTCATCATTTAAAATAAAACACAAAACGGATAGAACGACACTGCAACACTTGATAACGCCGTTCAGACTAAATATGTAACGGACAGCCATATGTGAACCGTGATAAGACTAAGTTATTTATTAATTATCTGTATAAGAGGGTGTCTGGAATAAATTTTATGACTTTTTTGAAACGTTAGATTTTTATATTAGGGTATTCTAAATACACATTAAATAACATGATAGTTTTAATGCAGGTATGGAGGTATACTGTTTAGTTTACTTTTAAAGAGAACCAACCCCTAAATGTAAAAAAACGAAGCCCCCATTTTTTTAAAGTGGGAAGGGGAAGAGAAGGGTAATGTCAGTTCACTAATACAGTTTTTATTTAATGATTATTGATCCCAGCCGAGAAACAACAATGCCAACACACGGAGTGTTCATTATATTAGATACCAACACACTCTCATTGTCCCCTGTCACGTTGGCCGCTACAACAGCTGTATGTGGACTACTGGATACAGTATATCGAATCATTGAAATCGTCAAAAATAGCCGTAAATATTAGTAAGATTAGATTATTTGAAATGGCGATCATACTACGAGGTAGGTATTTTAAGCCAAATATGAATGATGATTGAGTGTAAGATGATTGTGGCACGATCTTGTAGTCTTGTTACTGACTAAGGCTGACACTATCCTTAGACAGGACTGTTAATTAATAGCCCAACAGCCGATGGCAATTAATGGACCTACAGTTTAACGTGGAATCCGAACCACGGCCTCTGAATTACGAATTGGTCTAATCATGAGGATGGTTTTTGCGGATTAATAACTATTATTATTGCGGATTAATAGGTTTAAGGCTTACACTTATAATTATTTTATACATTTCACTGAAATGGTACCCTACCCAGCCAGGTATGTATTTTAAACCAATCATTAATGTGAAATAATAATTGAGATGTTTGTGGTGCGATCTTGTAGTCTTGTTACTACCTTAGGCTGACATATTTATCATTAACTTTACCTTTTTGACATGGCAACTTACCCAGATAGGTATATTCAGCCAAGTATGAATGAGAAATGATTAAAAAATGATTATGGTGCGATCTTGTAGTCTGGTAACTGATGTGTTCCGTAGACAGCACTGTTAATTAATAGCCCAACAGTCAACGACATCTTGGGTACCTAGAGTTTAACGTGAAATCCGAAGCACTCTTGCCTCTAAAGGACGAACTGGTCTAATTATTATGGTGGTCATTCAGGATTAATGTGCGGATTTCAATCCACAGATTCCACACCAGAGAATATCCCATTCAATGACGATTCCTAATGTACGACACAATGTGCGACCCCAAGTGGATTGATTACAGGACACGCCAACGTCCCAGTCTAAACTTACTCAGTTAGGACTGTTAATTAAAAGCACAATAGCCAATGGAATCCAAGAAACCTATAGTTAAAGTAGGATCTTAACCATAATTTTGACTTTGAGTTTATGAACTGGTCTAATTGATTTATGAGGATGATCGTAGTATTCAATAGGAGGACGTTAATCCACCCCAAGGAATGCCGCATTATGCGGCATTCCTTGGGTACTTGCGTTTGGGTAAAAGCGTTGGCCGGTGTACTATGCGGGCCGCATAGTACACCGGCCAACGCTTTTATCTATCCACAATTCGTGACCTCTAAGTACAGTAGCTGGATTACAGGACAGCGGGAATACCGCTTAAATATAAATTCTAAAAGGACTATTAATAGATTTTCCGAGTTTCACCCCACGAACGCTCAATTTAATAAATGTTTTATTTAATACAAAGCTACAGTATATGGTTTTATTGGGTAGGATTTTTTATTTGAAAATTTTACATAATCCTACATTGATTAAATTATTATTACTTTGACAAGCGTAAGTCATAAACTGTATAAAACCTATAGTTTATATAATCAAATAAACGGCATTAATGGACTGAGACATACATACTTCCTCCTTTTAAAAAATGTTAACTTAAAAGATCACACATGTTAATAAAACTATGAACGGTTGCAAAATAAGGGAGAAATTGATGTAACGTTTCTCTGAAACTGTTCATTGTAGACTAATAATTCTAAAATACAGTACCAATAGGCCAATGTTTAGTTTTTGAGGTTTTAATGATGTAAATCGATTAATTGTATTCAGTTTTGTCGGGAAATCTAAAAACACTTATTTTTACAGATATGTTAGTAGTGCCATATTAATTGGGGCGTCTAGATTCAGAAGTGGACATTTCTATAAAATTGAGCTGATTGTACAATGTTATTGATCCTTGTAACTAAAACAAGAAATTCGGGATCAAAACTGGACTTTTCCCCTCTAAGAAAAACATGACTCAGACGCACAAGTTGACAATAATTCCATCCTGATGCAAAACCGAACAGTTCAGAGTGGCCCACCATCGTCAGCTGGCAGCCATATTATTTGTGTTGACATGGATATGTCTTAGCTTTTGGAGGGTTGTTGGTGATGTTTAAGATGGAAAACATGTAACAGGTTACCATAGAAACTACCAGGGCTATTGTATTGAATTTTTAATACAAAAGAATAAGAACAGCTGTTTAGAAGAGCTGAATAAATTCCCTTAAGGCATATCCATGATCTAACCTATTTCCCACAGGGAAGTAAATACAAACATTTTTATTATACGCAGTCAGTTCACTCCGTTCTCCTTGTTTACTGTAGCCGCGATTCAGATACTGTACAGTTGCATCTCATAATAATTTTTATTACTAGGCCTAATCATGGAGGAATTTTCAGTAACGCCAAGAGGAAAGATCTCGAAAGAGAACTCGTGACCCCTCCAATTGGAAACGTATAGGAGAAAAAAGTAAAAGTAAGCTTTAATTGAAATCTTGAAAGCACGATTAACTGTGAAATCTTAATTAAAGATCCTAATTTGGAAGAAAGAATCAAAGAATCTTAATTTGGGCTGTTTCGAGGAGATTTGAGTTTTTCAAGTTTATATGGCTTAACTATCCTTCAAAATAAAAAATGTGTTTACGGTGAATATGTACATACTCAAACCAAATTTTATCTTAATCGGACCAATATAGTATGCCCTTGCTCTCTCCATACACTGACAGCTATCAATAATTAAAAAAAACACTTTTCGAGTTAAAACTTTGGGTTTTAGGGACCCCAAGACGTTTATACATCCGTCAGCGCGCTCACACACACACACACACACACACACACACATATATATATTATATTTTTTTAATTTTATTTGTCAGTATATATACTGACAAATTGACTAAAAAAATTTATGAAAACAATACTTTAACCTGAGATAATATCATTATAAGGAGAAGAAAGTAGAATTTTACCACGATAAATGGAAATTTATCTCGTAGGCGTGTGTAGTCTGCTAGTACTGCGTCTACGGGAGGGTTTATCAGTTACCTTTGATATAATTTTTCCTCTCTTTCAACCATAATAACATTTAATTCAATAAATGCATCGTTTTAATTATATTTTATTCCTTTCCACCGAGCCCCAAAATGTTAGAGAGATCTTATAACTTGGGAGTGTATTTGTTTCTCTCAACGAATTGTAAATTATTTTTAATATTCAATTTTAAAAATTGATTTTGTATTTTAAAACCCCAGTTATAAACACAATTATTATAGCAAATAATTTTCCTTTGTGATAAACGCAATAAAATTGTGTTCAGCTGCATACATTACGCAACGTTTTGCTTAGAAACATGATAAATTTATTAACGCTCCATAAGTTATGCTATGGCAGAAAAATCCAGTTTTTTATTCCATAAGTTATTGAAACACTTAAAAGAGTAGACAAACAGCAAACATATGTATATTTCTGAGCTACTTTTACCGTCTGTTAGCGGCGTAGGCAGCACATAATTTTATTGATATATGAGACTCATCTACAGTATTTGAATTTACATAACCCTTACAAAATGTGTTTTGTCACGTCGAAAATAATAAAACATTTTTGACATGGATATTTAAGGTATTGCCAATCCGCCAGACCAAAGCTTGAAACGTAACTGACGTCAAATGGTTATAATGACAGCTTTTTAGAATAACTGAAAACATTCCCTTTAGCCAAACCTTATTCATGGTCTAAGCTATTTCCCAGACGAAAAGATAAAATAAAAATGATAAAAACGAAAGAAAATACATTTATATTAACACTAGCTATAGGCATAGATGAACGGATACTTATAATCCGTTCCTCTCTGCTATAGGTTCAGGTGTTATGTGGTGGTGTGTTATTTTAAATAATTAACTTATTATCCTGTAATTTCAACAATAAAACTAGACTGAGTTTGTTAGTACTGTATCTTATGTTGCTTTTGATTTAGTTTTAATACTAAAATTAACTTATAAGCTTATATGTAAACAATAACGGCACTTACGCAATGTGCTGTTCGCGAAGTTGAAGGTTTTCTTGGCTTGTCATCACAGGATAGTCCGTAAACATGATGACGGCGCCACCGCCACGTCCAGTCGCCGAAGAGGAACTACTAACCACCGAAACACCACTGCGCCTAGGCATACTACTAGTCAGCTGTAGGCCCGCCAGGGGGCGACACGAGCAAGGTGAGCATGTCCTCATCCTGGTGATGCTTATATAACCTTACAGCGTCCACCGACCACGCCGCCCTGCCTCAACTGAGTCGACTGGGTGCTGCTGCCGAGCAGACTGACCTAACCTAACCTCGTCGATAAGGTCGCCATTCATCAGACTTGTTTTACGTAATCAAGACATAATTTGGCAATGGTCGAGTTCTAGTGTGTCAGTATCTTCAGTTGATATATTAATACAAGTTTGTCAACTTACCACGGATTCGTAGTTTGCCCATAATGAACACAGTGTACCGAATATAATTAATCGAAATTTAACAAAATTACTCTTAGTTACAGTACACCATTTATAACTTGAGAACGGCTCAACCGATTTTAATGATCTTAGATTTTTTTAGATCTGTCTCTGCTCTGACCTACAGATATATTCAGTTTTGTATTTTATCTGTAGGGCTAAGCCACACTGGTCTTTTAAGTTGGATTTGTTAAGCTTATGAAGAAAAGGCCAGTACATTTTGATCGAATACACAAATTTCAATATTTTATTAACAGCTGATATTTTGTTGCTTTATTTCCTCCAGTCCAGCCAACATCATTGTGATGATTTTCAGGGAATGTTTGTGATTGTTTTGAAAAAATGTATAGATTACTAGTTTATTTATTATTATAATCTATTATATGGTAAAATTATGGAAAACAAGTTATTATATTTTTAAAATAAAATAATTAAGATAATCTAACAGTTCAAACAACATGCATTACTGTTAAACGGTACAAAGTTTAAAAGTTTGTCGAAGTTGTAAATAAAGTAACTATTTACAACTTAAAAACCCCTACTGTAATCTAATTTTATTTAGAATTTTATATAAATTTTGGGTCTAGGCTGGTTCTGGGTATGACAACAGTAATAGCTTTATTTCCTAAAAGGAATTCGCTAAAATTATGTCAATAAAATTATCCACCTTGAACATGTATTACAATTAAAATTAAAGATTACCTTTGTCAAAATACCCAAATTTCTTAAATGGCTTGAACCAATTTAATTAAAATTTCATGACATGAATTTTACAACACTTAAGAAGATCCAAATAATGTGACACTACCTGATTATCTGTAAAAATGACACTTTTAGCGAATTTCCCATAGGGAAGAAGCTATTACCGTAGGTCTCATGGCAAGACTTAAGCCCGGGACCATGTTATTTTTTCTTCTTTAGGTGCCTAGAGACCAAAAACAATAGTCGTTAAAATTTATATATATATATGTATGTGTCTGTGAACACGATAACTCTCGCAGAAATGGTCCGATCGAGACCAAATTTGGTAGAAACGTGTATTCCTACAAATGCTCGGACAAGTTCGTAAACCAGACATATCGGTCAATGGGAACGGGTAGTTTGGGGGGGTTTTGTACCCCAAAATGAGGTTTTTTGCGTTTTTCATATGTAATTTAAAAATTGTTTAGATTTAATCTTTCACCACTAAAATCAGCTTAAAAAACTACACAATTTAGTTTCTTAAAGTTTTTTTCTATCTCCAACGGTTACCGAGATATAAAAAATCTAAACACAGTACGTTGTATTTTGAGGCTCCAATGTTAATCTTATGGAGGATAAGGAAAAATTAATATTTCACTTATTAACCAATATTTTTGGATAAAAATTTATATTTAGCTTTATGTGGTTGAGGTTCATCCATTTATGCTTAAAAATCATAGTTTGTGTGTTTATCATGGCAGCAAACCTGCATACTCTTTTCCCATGTTAATCATATGGAGATTAGGCAAACTCCTATATTTATGGACAGATGTTGATGAAAGTTGGTATAAATGTTAAAAAAAAATTTTGATGGTATAAATGGCTACTTTCAGTGTTCCTCACAGCAGCAAACCTACTCACTCTTTCCCATTTTAATCTTATGGAGAATAGGCAAAAATTCTCATGTTTATGGACAGATTTTAGCGAATTTCCCATAGGGAAGAAGCTATTACCGTAGGTCTCATGGCAAGAGTTAAGCCCGAGACCATGTTATTTTTTCTTCTTTAGGTGCCCAGAGACCAAAAACTATAGTCGTTAAAATTTTTATATATATATATATATATATATATATATATATATATATATATGTGTGTCTGTGAACACGATAACTCTCGTAAAATGGTCCGATCGAGACCAAATTTGGTAGAGACGTGTATTCCTACAAATGCTCGGACGAGTTCGTAAACCAGACATATCGGTCAATGGGAACGGGTAGTTTGGGGGGGTTTTGTACCCCAAAATTGGGTTTTTTGCGTTTTTCACATGTAATTTTTAAAAATTTCTAATTTTATATTTCACCATTGGAATCAGCTTAAAAAACTACACAATTAAGTTCCTTAAAGTTTTTCTCTATCTTAAACGGTTACCGAGATATAAAAAAATCTAAACACAGTATGTTGTATTTTGAGGCTCCAATGTTAATCTTATGGAGGATTAGGAAAAATTAATTTTTCACTTATTATCTAATATTTTTTGATGAAACTTGATATTTAGCTTCATGTGGTTGAGATCCATACATTTATGCTAAAAAATCATAGTTTATGTGTTTATCATGGCAGCAAACCTGCATACTCTTTTCCCATGTTAATCATATGGAGATTATGCAAACTCCTTTATTTATGGACAGATGTTGATGAAAGTTGGTATAAATGTTAAAAATAAAATTTTTGATGGTATAATTTTAATGTTCCTCACAGCAGCAAACCTACTCACTCTTTTCCCATTTTAATCTCATGAAGAATAGGCAAATAATTCTCATGTTTATGGACAGATTTTTATAAAACTTGTCATATTATTTTTATTATTATTATATTATTGATTTGGAAATTCGCTGAGTACGCAGGTCTGCTGCGACGGGGGTATTTATTAGCGAATTTCCCATAGGGAAGAAGCTATTACCGTAGGTCTCATGGCAAGAGTTAAGCCCGAGACCATGTTATTTTTTTCTTCTTTAGGTGCCCAGAGACCAAAAACAATAGTCGTTAAAATTTATATATATATATATATATATATATATATATATATATATATATATATATGTGTGTGTGTGTGTCTGTGAACACGATAACTCTCGTAAAAAAGGTCCGATCAAGACCAAATTTGGTAGAGACGTGTATTCCTACAAATGCTCGGACGAGTTCGTAAACCAGACATATCGGTCAATGGGAACGGGTAGTTTGGGGGGGTTTTGTACCCCAAAATGGGGTTTTTTGCGTTTTTCACATGTAATTTCTAAAAATTTCTAATTTTATATTTCACCATTGGAATCACCTTAAAAAACTACACAATTAAGTTCCTTAAAGTTTTTCTCTATCTTCAACGGTTACCGAGATATAAAAAAATCTAAACACAGTACGTTGTATTTTGAGGCTCCAATGTTAATCTTATGGAGGATTAAAAAAAATTATTTTTTCACTTATTATCTAATATTTTTGGATGAAACTTGATATTTAGCTTCATGTGGTTGAGATCCATACATTTGTGCTAAAAAATCATAGTTTATGTGTTTATCATGGCAGCAAACCTGCATACTCTTTTCCCATGTTAATCATATGGAGATTAGGCAAACTCCTATATTTATGGACAGATGTTGATGAAAGTTGGTATAAATGTTAAAAAAAAATTTTTGATGGTATAAATGGCTACTTTCAGTGTTCCTCACAGCAGCAAACCTACTCACTCTTTCCCATTTTAATCTTATGGAGAATAGGCAAAAATTCTCATGTTTATGGACAGATTTTGACCAAACTTGTCATATATTTATTATTATTATATATTGATTTGGAAATTCGCTGAGTACGCAGGTCTGCTGCGACGGGGGATATATGATATGTGTCTGTTACACGATAACTCTCGTAAAAATGGTCCGATCGAGACCAAATTTGGTAGAGACGTGTATTCCTACAAATGCTCGGACGAGTTCGTAAACCAGACATATCGGTCAATGGGAACGGGTAGTTTGGGGGGGTTTTGTACCCCAAATTGGTGTTTTTTGCATTTTTCACATGTAATTTTTAAAAGTTCATAATTTTATATTTCACCATTGAAATCACATTAAAAAACTACACAATTAAGTTCCTTAAAGTTTTTCTCTATCTTCAACGGTTACCGAGATATAAAAAAATCTAAACACAGTACGTTGTATTTTGAGGCTCCATAGTTAATCTTTTGGAGGATTAGGAAAAAATCATTTTTCACTTATTATCTAATATTTTTGGATGAAACTTGATATTTAGCTTCCTATGGTTAAGTTCCATACATTTGTGCTAAAAAATCATAGTTTATGTGTTTATCATTGCAGCAAACCTGCATACTCTTTTCCCATGTTAATCATATGGAGATTAGGCAAACTCCTTTATTTATGGACAGATGTTGATGAGAGTTGGTATAAATGTTAAAAATAAAATTTTTGATGGTATAAATGGCTACTTTCAGTGTTCCTCACAGCAGCAAACCTACTCACTCTTTCCCATTTTAATCTTATGGAGAATAGGCAAAAATTCTCATGTTTATGGACAGATTTTGACCAAACTTGTCATATATTATTATTATTATATTATTGATTTGGAAATTCGCTGAGTACGCAGGTCTGCTGCGACGGGGGTATATATATATATATATGTGTCTGTGAACACGATAACTCTCGTAAAAATGGTCCGATAAAGACCAAATTTGGTAGAGACGTGTATTCCTACAAATGCTCGGACGAGTTCGTAAACCAGACATATCGGTCAATGGGAACGGGTAGTTTGGGGGGGTTTTGTACCCCAAATTGGTGTTTTTTGCGTTTTTCACATGTAATTTTTAAAAGTTCATAATTTTATATTTCACCATTGGAATCACCTTAAAAAACTACACAATTAAGTTCCTTAAAGTTTTTCTCTATCTTCAACGGTTACCGAGATATAAAAAAATCTAAACACAGTACGTTGTATTTTGAGGCTCCAATGTTAATCTTTTGGAGGATTAGGAAAAATTCATTTTTCACTTATTATCTAATATTTTTGGATGAAACTTGATATTTAGCTTCATGTGGTTGAGATCCATACATTTGTGCTAAAAAATCATAGTTTATGTGTTTATCATGGCAGCAAACCTGCATACTCTTTTCCCATGTTAATCATATGGAGATTAGGCAAACTCCTTTATTTATGGACAGATGTTGATGAGAGTTGGTATAAATGTTAAAAATAAAATTTTTGATGGTATAAATGGCTACTTTCAGTGTTCCTCACAGCAGCAAACCTACTCACTCTTTCCCATTTTAATCTTATGGAGAATAGGCAAATAATTCTCATTCTTTATCAACAGATTTTGACCAAACTTGTCATATATTATTATTATTATTATATTATTGATTTGGAAATTCGCTGAGTACGCAGGTCTGCTGCGACGGGGGTATTTATTTCTATTATATCTTTAAACTAAAAAGACAGCTGATTATTACCAGTAGGTTATTCATTGAAAACTAGATCAAAATGTGAGTAATATCGCGTAAAAGTGGGTTTTTTAAATGCTCGTTATTTACTTTTCAAGGGGCGGCGGGAGATTTCAAGCATTTATAAACCTTCCTGGAATGTAGAGAATACATGAAATAAGTTTCATTGTAATCAGTTCTCCCGTTTTTCCAGAGAAGGCGGCGTAAAATGCCTCCTGGAGCGTCACAGACAAACAGACAAAAATTGAAATAAGACCGGTTTCGGCTTCTTTAACGCACGAAAAGTAAAAATAACTAAAAAATTAATAATTCTGAGCAATGTACAGACAAAACTCTAATTTTATTTCTATAGATTAACATTGTGTGCGCGGTAATGTAGAATTAGTATAACCCTGCTGTAGATTAAAATGTTATAATTGAGTTACATTTCTTCTTTAGTGACCCTCAGTAACCCTTTTCCCCATTAGGTTGTTTTGATTACCGGGACTCTGTATTTGTAAAACAATTTGTATCTTGTAAAAACTTCTGTAAATAATATCTTTGTAAAATTGAACCGGGATAAGTGTTTGTAAAGATTAGCCTTCAAAATGGATAGTACCAATACAATACATGGGTGCATTGTTGTTTGTTACAGAGATGTCCTCATGACTTGGGAATAATGTGGGTTGCCTGAATCAGTTTACGATAACAATTTAAAATGGCATAATAGGTTTTAAATTACCATTTAAGATTTACAATGAAAACAAATTAATATTGATTAAAAGAATTAAAATAAAACTCTTTACAGACTATCAGTTTTAACTGACTTGAAAACTGATTGTCTGTTTGCAAGATTAGGACTGTACTCAGGCTAAAAAACAGGATCAATAAGATTTTAGTAAATTAATTTGTTAAATGGACTGGTATCAGACAACAGTTTCAACTGTCAGATAGGACTGGCAGTTTAAAATCATCTGTAGGTGGTATGATCTCACTATAAACAGAGATTTTGAGAACTCTATAATTATTAATAAATTATAAATTTTATTAAATAGTTGGTAAGTTTAAAGTGTACAAAAACCTTCTCCAAAAGATATAGTAGAATAATGAAAATGAAATGAAAGTTTAATTTTCATAGGTGCTCTAGCTTTTATGGAAAAGCATTAGAAAAGGACTTTGATTAGCATTATAGAAAAAAGGCAGGCTAATTGTGGAACTGCTATTGTAGCGCTTCCACTAAGAATAATGAAAATACAAAAGTGAATCAAACATAATAGATTAATAAACTGGTATTACTTAATAAAACTGCATAAAGATATAAAAAATATTCTGATTTATTTAAAATATAAAAATTTGTACATAAATAATGCTTCTGATAACACAACTATACAACACAAACGGCAGCTTTGTGCAAAGGCCACAGGCAGATCTAAATAAAGATTCTTATACATCTAATACATTAAAATTATGATTATTTGTTCTTAAAATAGAGCTAAGATAAGATCTTAGTGCTAGTGAAGGCCAGAGTTACTGTGAAGGTGATCATTTGGAGGCTGATGTGTCGCAAGGTGTCGCCGGCGTTGCAGCCGTCAGAGTCGCAAGTGTAGACGCAGGAGCGATACTCCATCATATCGCCAGGCTGTCTGATGTAGTTACAGTAGTTTCCCAGGTCAAGGGATGAGCAAAATCTCTTTGTTCCCAAGCCACCTATGAAAACACACAAGATACATTTTGTTGCTCACAAACCAGCAAGAGATCAATTGAAATGTTATAGAAGCGGTTTGTTTCATTTAGGTGGCTAACATTACTAGATAAAAGTGCACCCAAAAGCAACCCACAATGAGTGAGTTATATATCAAAACACGAGGTTTTACAAAAATATTTGGGTTTTACTGGAATGGTGGCTTGGTTTTTCATAGAGGTATTATAGATTATTATTACTACCGGTATCGAGATTTTGGTAGCAAGTTTTTTTATAAATAAAATCATAAACTAAACATAATAAGTGTAATCACTCATGTACTGTAAAAAGTCCTTAGTAATATGAATAACTACCTTAAGTGTGTTAAACTAAAATTAATATTTAAGAAAATTTAGATAAGCAAGCATATTCCTTAAGCATAAAAGTTGGAATGAAATACTGTATCTTGGCTGATAAAGACGCAAAAACAAACAAGTTATTATTTTAACGAAGAGTCATAATCTGTAAAAATCACATTAACCATTTGAGTACACTTTGGATTCGTAATTTCAACCTCTTGTTTATTTTACTCTCGAATTCAACAGTGATTCACATGAGTCGAATCATTCAACATATGGTTTCACCTGAGTGGAGTCCAGTCGTTTTGATGCAATATCTCGCCTCGAACATGTGATCACAGCTGGTGGGCTGAATGGAGCTATCAGCTGTGTCATGGATAAGCGGAGTGCCACAGTCGATGTTTGTGGCAGCTGTGCACTGGTAGCAGTCTATTCCATACACTAGCCGCATGCACATACAACCCCTTGTTACCACTGATTAAAGGTGTCTAGAGAGCCAAATCTAAATACAGTATCAATTCAATTCAAAACTGCTGATGCCAGGAACTGAAGGTACATCCAAGACCAATGTACATCTTATAAATTCCTGTCTATATAAAGAAAATTAAATATTTGGCTCTCTAATCTACCTCTTATTGATACAATCACCAGTCATGCTAGCATTACACCAAAAGGCTACAAGGGTAGTAAAAGTTGGTACACCAAGTGATTCATGAAATGAAATAGCTGAAAATAAAATACATTAATTTGATAAGATGAAACTCATGTACAGTATGTGAAAACAAACTGAAATAATCATCTTCGATATGCATCAACATTAAATTAGTTAAGCCTAAATAAAAAATCATTAGTTAAAATTTACAATCACACATTGAAGGACAATGATAAGTAAAAATAAGATGATTGGTAGATATGTTAGTGATGTGAATAAAGCCAAGCACTAACAAAATATTACGCAACATTACAAGACTGAAAATGTGATGAATTTTTAACCCATGAGGAGTCGCGTCGCTGTCTTTTCCACCGGATTGTCTGCTTTTGTTTAATATCTATGAAGTGTCAAGGTCACGAGTTTTCTACCACTGTATACTTTCAAATGACTTGTATACTGGCCACTTGACTATACTTCACCTCTTTTCTGCGAATCAGTATTTGTCTGGAGTCCATTGGACCGGTGGATTCCACCGTGCGCGACTTGTGATGTTAGTGTGATTTTGTTGTTTTATCCAGTGATATTCAAGTGCTTTAGTGACTTTTACATGCCAATACAGATATCAGAGAGGAGGAAAAACTTTGAAATTTTTAAAAGAAGTAAACCTTGTGGAAGCAAACCTATGAAATCCAGGAGCGATTGGACGAGAAGACAAAAACATTTTTTTTATGAACCCCTCAGTGCCGTCCACTGACGGGAGTTTGGACTGAGACTTTTTTATGGAAAAAGAATTGAAAGAGTAAGAAAATATGCAACACTTGTGACATGCAGAGAGCAATCAATTTTCATTGGCGTAAACTGTGTTTAGATTTTTTTTATATCTCGGGGTAATCGTTGGAGATAGAGCAAAACTTTAAAGAAACTGTATAGTTTTTAAGCTGATTCTACTGGTGAAAAATATTTTTTTTAAATTACATATGAAAACACAAAAAAAACAATTTATTAGTACAAACCCCACCAACAAACTACCCGTTCCAATTTACCGATATGTCTGGACTACGAACTCGTCCGAGCAAATGTAGGAATACAAGTCTCTACCAAATTCAGTCTTGATTGGACCAATTTTACGAGAGTTATTATGTTCATAGATACACACATAGCGTATATATATAAATTTTAACAGCTATTGTTTATGGACACTAATAATGATGACTAATCCAATAAAAACTATTTTTTTGCAAATTTCTCAAAGGGAAGAAGCTATTAGTCTCATGGCAAGACTTAGGCCCGGGACCATGTTTTTTTTGTCTTTAGGTGCCCAGAGGCCAAAAACAATAGTCGTTAAAATTTTTATATATATGTGTCTGTGAACACGATAACTCTCATGAAAATGGTTCGAACGACACCAAAATTGGTAGAGTTCGTAAATCACATCAATCAATATTTTTGGATTAAACTTGGTATTTACCTTCATGTCATTAAGTTCTTATGCTTGAAATGTGTAAAAATCGTTAGTTTATGTGTTTATCATTGCAGCTCTCCTGCATACTCTTTTCCCATGTAAATTATATAGAGAATAGGCAAACTCCTTTATTTATGGACAGATGTTTATGAAACTGGGTATAAATGGTCAAAATAACATTTATTATGCTAGAAATGCCCATTTTCAATGTTCCTCACAACAGCAAACCTGCATTTATCTTATGGAGAATAGGTAAACTCCTTTATTTATGGACAAATATTGATAAAACTTGTCATAAATCATTATTATTATTATTGTTTAGGAAATTCGCTGAGTATGCAGGTCTACTGCAACAGGGGTATTTGATGTAGAAAAGTAGCTCTTAACAATATACATATTTAGCAAATTTCCCATGGGAAAGAAGCTATTACAGTAGGTCTCATGGCAAGACTTAAGCCCAGGGCCATGTTATTTTTCGTCTTTGTGTCCAAAGATACAAAAACAATAGTCGTTAAAATTGTCATTTATTTATATAAATATATATATATATATATGTGTGTGTGTGTGTGTGTGTGTGTGTCTGTAAACATGATAACTCTTGTAAAAACGGTCCTTTCTAGACCAAATTTGAGACGTATATTCCTACATTTGCTCGGACAAGTTCGTAATCTAGATATATCGGTCAATGGGAACGTATATTGGGAAGATTTTTTACTCAAAAGTTGAGATTTTTAGCGAATTTCCCATAGGGAAGAAGCTATTACCGTAGGTCTCATGGTGAGACTTAAGCCCGGGACCATGTTATTTTTTCTTCTTTAGGTGCCCAGAGTCCAAAAACAATAGTCGTTAAAATTTATATATATATATATATATATATATATGTATATATGTATGTGTCTGTTAGCACGATAACTCTCGTAAAAATGGTCCGATCGAGACAAAATTTGGTAGAGACGTGTATTCCTACACATGCTCGGACGAGTTCGTAAACCAGACATATCGGTCAATGGGAACGGGTAGTTTGGGGGGGTTTTGTACCCCAAAATGGGTTTTTTTGAGTTTTTTACATGTAGTTTTTAAAAATTTCCAATTTTATATTTCACCATTAGAATCAGCTTAAAAAACTACACAATTAAGTTCCTTAAAGTTTTTCTCTATCTCCAACGGTTACCGAGATATTAAAAAATCTAAACACAGTACGTTGTATTGTGGGGCTCCAATGTTAATCTTATGGAGGATAGGGAAAAATTAATATTTCCCATATTAATGAATATTTTTGGATATAACTTGATATTTAGCTTCATGTGGTTGAGATCTATCCATTTATGCTCAAAAATCATAGTTTATGTGTTTATCATGGCAGCAAACCTGCATACTCTTTTCCCATAATAATCATAAAGGGAATAGGCAAACTCCTTTATTTATGGACAGATGTTGATGAAAGATGGTATAAATGTTAAGATAAAAATTATTTATGGTAGAAATGCCTAATTTCAGTGTTCCTCATAGCAGCAAACCTGCACACTCTTTGCCATGTTAATCTTATGGAGAATAAGCAAATAATTCCCATGTTTATGGACAGATGTTTATAAAACTTGCCATATATTATTATTATTATTATTATATTATTGATTTGGAAATTCGCTGAGTACGCAGGTCTGCTGCGACGGGGGTATTTGTTTTTCATAAGTAATTTCAATTTTTTTTTACTTTATCTTTCACCATTAAAATTAGCTGAAAAACTACAGCTAATTACTATCTCTAACAGTTACTGAGATATTGAAAAATATAAACACAGTATGGTGTATTTTGAGGCTCGAGTATTTTATTTTATATTTTATTTTGTGTATTTCTACGCCAGTGGCATTTTTAACTTTATTAAGTAATAAAGGATAAGGAAAAATTAATATTACACTTAGCAAACCATATTTTTGGATGAAACTTGATATTAAGCTTCATGTGGTTGAGATCCATCCATTTATGCTTAAAAATCATAATTTATGTGTTAATCGTCTCAGCTGACCTGTATATTCTTTTCCCATGTTAATCATATAGGGAAGAGGCAAACTCCTTTATTTATGAACAGATGTTGATGAAAGAACATACAAAAGCAGACAATCATCCGCTGCTCCTATTAGGGGACATAAATGTTGACTGCTTAAAAAACGATGAGAAGAACAGACAACTTAAAAATATTCTGATCAGCCATAACATTTATAGGATGGACCTACCTCCAACCCGAATAACGCCAGATTCATCGTCCTCAATTGACTGCATCTGTACAAACTTTCACTGCAATTACATTGAAAGTAAGGTTTTCCACAGTGGCCTGTCTGACCATACTGCACAACTATGTACTTCACTTATAAAATTCTACCCAGATAACAATGCACAGACAAAAGGAATGAACCGAAATTACTGTCAGAACAACCTTGACACTCTAAACACCTTACTTCTGGAAGAAAACTGGAATGAAGTACACAATGCCCTTACCGTAGAAGAATCCTATAACAAATTCATCACAAAAGTCACCATGGCTCTTGATCAGGCATGTCCTTTAACACTTATAACGAAACATAATTTTTAAAACGTTAAGAGAAACATACGGTCAATTTGACCGTCGCTGTGTTTTATTGGTGTTTAGTGTGTTTATTATTGTTTTTATGTATCATTTGGCAATCACATGAGTAACAAACAAAAAAAATATGTGATAGAAAAAATTGAAACTCCAATAGCTTCAAGACGAAATCTGGCCTCGGATAAACCGAATAGGATGTTCACAAGGCCATATTTGTGGTCTAAAATATAGCTGTTATTTTACTTCTAGCAGGTGTTTTTTTGTTTGTTGCGTTTTACTACAGCCTTTTACCGCTTATACAAGGTATATCGACTCATTACCGGTAAAAAACATGCGGTAAATCTGACCGATATTCACACAATCGTCAATGAACGACAAACGTCGCACCAACTAGTGAAATGAAAAACGGAATGATACTTTGACAGCCTCAACAAGATTTAGCCACTATTCGTAGTAAAATTACCATGGTCAATTTGACCGATGCGTAAAAGAAACGAGAACAAAGAAGAAAGTGAAAAATAAACATTTTGCAGACAGTCAGGCAAGCCTCCTAAAGAAAAATTACCTTGAGAAACTTCTGAAATATCAAAAATCAAAAAATGAACAGATTAAATATGACCTAGCTAAGGCGAAGAAGGATTATGACATGAGACTAAGGAAATTAAGACAAGATGCGTCAATAAATTATATCAACAGAGCAGAGAATAAATCTAAAGCCTTCTGGAACATTATAAACAATGAACGTCAGCCCAAAAATGATGAACAACAAGCTTTCACACTTGAAATTGAAAACCATTTAAATTTAAATAGTTTTTTCACCAGTGTAGCCGAGAAAACACTAAGAAAAAATCCTACACCCCCCACAAATCTACAGCCAACACCAGTCACAAGTCATGATATAAACCATTTTAAACAGACAACCCAAATGGAGATTCTCAATATTATCAAAAACCTCAAACAAAAAACCTCTGCAGCCACAGACAACATCTCTACAAAAATACTCAAGCGTTGCAAAGAAACACTAACAATACCTCTAACAAGCGTCATAAATAAATCATTGAGTCAAGGTAATTTTCCCTCAGCCTTAAAACTTGCAAAAGTGTACCCAAAACACAAAAAAGATAGTAAAACAATAGTCAGTAACTACAGACCAATATCAATACTGCCAACTTTTTCAAAAATCCTGGAAAAAGTTGTTTTGAGAAGGCTTGTGGACCATTGTGAAAATTTCAATCTGCTAACTGACAGACAACATGGCTTTATAAAGGGGAAATCAACCATAACAGCTCTGATCGACTTAGCAGACTACATAATTGACAGTCTTGAGGAGGGAAAACAACCAGCTTTTTCCTTGACCTAAGCAAAGCATTTGACTGCTTGAGCCATGAACTCATATTACACAAGTTAGACAAATTAGGCATTAAAGGCACAGCTAAGATGTGGTTCAAAAGCTATCTTGAAGACCGGAAACAAATAGTAGAAGTCACACAAACAAAAAATGGAGTTACAGAAAGAACTAGATCAAAACCTATGGCTCTGAATCGGGGAGTACCACAGGGATCTATATTAGGACCAATATTGTTTATACTCTTCACAAATGACATATCAGAATACCTGGGAAACTCTTGTATGCTATCGATGTATGCTGATGACATCACCTTTCTTTTAAGCGGAAACAATGATCTAGATGTAAAATCTTTCACAGCACTGAACATGGCATACCAATATTGCCACTCTAACGACTTGGTGGTAAATCCAGGGAAAACAAGCCAACTGGCTTATGGGAGAAGATGTGAAGATGTACCAACAATACCTCATGTAGAAAGAAATACCCAGGCTAAGTATCTAGGAATCCTAGTAGGTGAAGGTCTTACCTGGTCACAGCATATAGATAACTTCCTTCCTAAACTCAATTCATCACTTTATGTGATTAAACGTACAAAATCCATTAGCAACCTTTCTACTGCAAAAATAGCCTACCATTCTCTGTTTGAAACACATCTCAGGTATGGCCTCATTGTTTGGGGAGGAACTTCGGCAAGAAATCTTCAGAGAGTTTTTATACTGCAAAAGAGGGCTGTAAGAGCCTTAGCTGAGCTAAATGTCAGAGAAAGTTGTAGAGAAGCTTTCAAGACTCTGAAGATTATGACATTAATAAATCTCTATATAAAAGAAGTCATCCTGTATGCCAATGGGAAAACATTTACACAAAATAGACAGTTCCATGGATACAATACTCGACATGGTACAAGATACTGTCTCCCAGCTCACCATCTCACCCAATATGAAAAGAAACCATCCTACATGGGCATGAAGCTGCACAACCTACTGCCAGAAGAACTGAGATGCCACACCGGGAGAAGAATGAAGACTGCTCTAACAGAATGGCTGATCAACAATCCATTCTATACATTGACTGACTTGATGTATTTTGAAAATAAAGCATATTTGTATTGTATTGTATTGTATTGTAAAGTGGGTATAGGCTTAAATGGTCAAAATAAAAATGGTTTATGGTAAAAATGCCTACTTTCAGTGTTCCTCACAGCAGAAAACCTGTACACTCTTTCCCATGTAATTCTTATGGGGAATAGGCAAATAATTTTCATATCTATCGACAGATATTGATTTAACTTAAATCATATATTATTATTATTATATTATTGATTTGGGAATTCGCTGAGTACGCTGGTCTCCTGTGACTAGGGTATTTTAAACTTATTTCATATATTTTCAACTAGGGATTACTACACTATAATGCTATAATATTTGAATACGCTTATTTATTAAAAACATGTTTATAATAGCTTTTTATAGTCCGGTGGAATCCACCGTATGCGACCTCTGACGAAACTTTATTGAGGTGGCCCCTCACAGGTTAAAAAACTAATTTTTTAGAAGACATTTAACCCAAACAGGTAAAATTTTAGTTTCAAATTTAGAACTTTAAATTTGATCATTACTAATTGTTCAAAAAAAAAAATAGATAAACAATTCCTAATGATAATATTCTTGGTTACTAAACTCCTCCACCTTTCGACCTTGTCCGTGTGCCAAAGCGTGCTTGACTAATTTGCGACCCAGGCACCTCCAAGCAGATCTTAACTTATAAGCAACCTTCGAATCGGCCTGTATGTTTGATGCAGAAGGCGGCACCATAGACACTATCACAAGGTGTGGGCTCGATGTCTCGATCATCTGTCATGTACTCTCCGCACTGAAACGGATCCTTGTGGTCTGTGCTGTTACACTGATAGCAATGGATGGCAGACACTGCAACACATTATGGACATGCACATTCCCGATAATTCAAACTTACTCGGTACAGAACTTAGCAGCCGCATTCCGTGGACCTGAGAATGATAAATTAGTTAGGGCCTAATAATAAATCCTCAGTACAACATTATTAAGATTGAGATCATGATAGTTATAAGAATATTATTCCTCAAATATTTTACAGTCATGATAGAAGAATCCTAGAATACCTTTTAGTATCTTAATAATATACTTCCTTGTATGAAATATTTATTTATGATACTTAACATTAAGTTATTTCACTGCAAACTGGTCTATGTACCTATTAATTATTGGGCTTTATAATTGGGCTATAATAATTAACTTATCTGATTTCATGCGGATTTTATACCGGGCCTAGGACTGAGGCCAAACAAAACGTATTGAAATGTAAGACAGTATTTATTAGAAAATCATAAGAATCAGTTATGGTACTTTTTAAAATGATAAGAACATCCTTGTGGTAAAAAGAAACATCCCCACAGTTTACATTCATGCCAGAGTCAATTTCTGTAATTTAAAAAAGAGAAGGGGTGGAGGGAGCAATAATAATAAACATTATATTGTATCAAAAAATATACTAAGATACTAAGATATAACAAATTCGTTGAATCCCTTGTCAGTTTGATAGTTTAAGGTGGCAAAGTTTGCAAGAAATGTGAAGGAGTTTATCAATAAGTGAATGACCGTGGTTGAACATTACTGAAGGACTCTCTACACGGCTGAGTGAGCCGTCAACCCCCATCATCCCACAATGTGCTCCACTTTTCTTCCCCACACAATGAACTATCTGACGACAAACCATGTTTTTAAATGGTAGAAACAATAAATCCATACATAAACAGATGGGCCTATTTAACAACTAAATATTCAATGTTTAATTTATGATTGAGATTTTATTTCTCAAATAGGGTCTAGTTAAAAGGAGTTTATTACAAAATGATTTTACTATTATCTTTTATTCTGTGGTAAAATAGAGGATTATCCATATTCCATTTGATCTTTTATACATTGACCAAATTTAAAAACTAAATTGATTTTTACTTTTGTAGCTCTATTATCTCATATTTAATTTATTTATTACTATGGTGGCACTAAAATACACTAAACAACGCTAATTGTTACGGCCTTGGACTTTTATGGATTTATAGCTAAGCTCAGTGCCTGCCTCTATATTCAATATGGTTAATTATTAATAATTAAAAAAATATGTTTTTTGTTATTGTTTATTATTGTGTTGTTGTCTCTCATTTTTATAGTGTGTTTAAAATGTATTAAAAGGTTTGGCAAGTTAAAAGTTATTTTTATTATGTGTGTTGTATTGTTTTCATGGAAACTTGAACAAGGTAAAAAAGTATATGGTCCTGAACGAACCGGATAGACTAAAGCTATGGAAGTTTTTGTGAAGAACCCTCAAATATCTTTGTTCATGCTCTACTTGTGACATCTCTCTCTTTTGAAATTGTAATCTCTCTCCCCTTGCCTGATATTTTTGTTCCTTAATTTTATTTTTTATTGATTTTAATCTCTTGAATTTAATAACGACTAACTTTTTTGTCAATTGTGAAGTTTTCTATCTTTGAAAGGAAAAGTACTCTATTAAAAAGTAGTTTAACTCAAACTAAGACTCACGTAGAGGAAATAATAACAAACGTTGTGATCACCGATGGACTTGACCAAACAGAGCTCAATGAGCTCAACTTTTACTACAATGTCGCTAAAACCCACTTTTCAGACTTTAGCAACTCCTTAACTCAGTTAATGGCCGAGGGAGATGAGGAATTTAATATTGATCATGTTCTGTCGATACAAGAGGATATAACTGAGATTTACAAATCGATTGAACTACTGACGAAGCAATATCAAGGTAACAACACACGGCTTGTCTCTCCAAGTAAGTCTAATGTTTCACCATTGAATTTAAAACTACCTCGACTTACCTTAAAACCTTTTAATGGATCTCCAGATCAATGGTTAACTTTTTTTAATTTGTTTGATGCCTCAGTCAATAAAAACTCTGACATTAATGAATCTCAAAAAATGCAGTATCTTTTGTTGTCACTTCAAGGCGAGCCCCTCGACTTGGTAAAAAATCTTCAGATCACTCCAGAGAATTATGAGGTAGCATGGAAAATCCTCAAAAAGAGGCATTGAGAATAATAGAAAAATTGTTAGTTTTCATGTTAATAACATAATTGCTTTGCCTCCAATTCAAACCCCAACGGCTAGTAACTTAAGGTCGTTCATCTCGCGGTTCCATGAAAGTGACCAGACTCTTATCGCTTTGAAATATGAGGTAAAACCATCTAACATGATACTATCGTCTCTCCTTATGAGAAAGCTAGACAATCAAACGCGAAACAGATTTGAAGATGATAGGGCAGAATCCCAGACGTTTCCTAGTGCCGAAGAACTAATAGTGTTTTTGGAAAAGGAATGTAATCGGTTGGAGGCAGCTAGTCTTTCGTCTTATCCAAGTCTCACACATAATTCTAACCCAAAACCTAGTAGTTCAAAAATTCATAAAGATTATAAAGAAAACCGCACTGTACTTATCTCTTCTCCTAGAATGAAATGTAAATATTGTTCCAAGGAAGGGCACTCCATTTATGGCTGCCCAGTTTTCAAGGAGTTGTCGACACAAGATAAATTTGAGTTTGTAAAACAAAATCATTTTTGTTTCAACTGTTTAGGTTCTGCTCATTCTGTAAACAAATGCAAATCCAAAAGGGTCTGTAATCAATGTAAGAAGAAACACCATTCCTGGTTACACTTCCCTGAGCGTAAAGTGTCTAATTCTATTGAAAATCAATCAAATCAGTCCTCTTATAAGTTTACTCCAGCAATGGACCCTTCAAAAAAGGCTGTAGTTGCACTTTCTCAAAATAAAAGCTGCCTTGACAGACCCACCACAATACTGTTAGGTACTTGTACAATACTGTAATTTTGGTACAAGTAACCTCAACCAAGGGTATTTCACTAGTACTCAGAGCTGTTGTGGATTCAGCCTCCATGATTTCTTGCATAACTGAAACAACTGCGAGTTTATTTTCACTCGAAAGATCTTCTGTTAAATGTAACAGAATTGATGGTCTGTCATCATGCCATGTTAAAAGTAAAGGTCTTTCTAGGGTTCACATATCGGCCTTAAATGGAACTAAAGTGACTGATAACCACCCCGTGGTTATATTGAATCGAATAACATCTAATTTACCGCACAATCAAGTTCCTCAGGATGTAAAGGATAGATTTAAGAATCTTATTCTTGCGGATCCAACATTTGGCACTCCTAGTTCAGTTGATATGTTATTAGGAGCCGATCTCTATCCTAAAATTATAACCGGAGAAAAACTCATCATTGGTGAAAATCTACCATCAGCCATGAATTCTGTGTTTGGTTATATTCTGATAGGTTCGTCCCCTGCATTTGAATCTCCTCAATCTGAGCCTTACTCTGATATTATTGAAGATGCAGGCGACGTAAGTGACACCTCTCTACTCACTATTGACTCACATGATCTCCATCAAGCTGCACAAAGGTTTTGGACTCAGGAAGAGCCCCCTTTCAAGGCTAAGCCTACTCCAGATGACACTTTTTGTGAAAACCACTTCATCAAAACACACTCAAGAGATTCAACAAGGCGTTATGTTGTTCGTCTCCCTTTGAAAGATGAACATCCTCCTTTAGGCGATTCTTCAAGTATGGCAAAAAGAAGGTTTTTCTCATTAGAGAAAAAGACTTAACTCCAACCCAGCCTTGAAGGAAAAATATCGCAATTGCATAAAAGAATTGTTGGACTCTGGAGATATGGAACCGGTGAATGTCCCCCCACTCCCAGATAAAGAGCATTTCTTTCTCCCACATCATGCGGTTATCAAAGAAGACTCATCATCAACAAAGGTTCGGATTGTATTTGACGCCAGTGCTCGATCGTCATCTGGTGTATCACTCAATGATATTCTTCATTCTGGGCCTAAGCTTCAAAATGAAATCAGTAATATTTTGATTTTTATCAGGTTTTACCCATTCGTCTGTTGGAGCGATATGAGACAGATGTTCAGAAGAATTCTTATTCATTCAGATGATAGAAATTACCAACTTCTTTACTGGCGTGAAGAATCATGCAAACCTCTGTCAATATATCGTTTGACAACCGTGGTCTTTGGATTTACCAGTTCACCTTATCTTGCGATACGAACTCTGAAGCAGCTCGTCATCGATAAGGGTCATATGTTTCCTCGGGCAAGTCAAGCTATAAACAATCAAATCTACGTCGATGATTTAATATTAGGAGCAGATACAATGGAAAATGCTCTTACTCTCCAAACCGAAGCCATCCAACTTCTCTCTAAAGATGGCTTCGACCTGAGAAAATAGACAAGTAATTGTACACAGCTTGTGCGCAATGTTCTTGAATCACACCGGGAAGAACCTCTGCCATGTTCAGATCCAGAACATCCGTTGTACAATGTGCTAGGGATTAAATGGGTCGCAGAGAGTGACGAACTTGTTTACCGTCTCAATCTACCAGATACCAAAGTCACTAAAAGACTCATTCTCTCAACCGTTGCTCGAATTTATGACATATGTGGATGGTTGACTCCTGAGACATTTTGGACTAAGTCTCTCCTACAACTACTATGGACAATTGGTCTGCAGTGGGATGAACAAGTGCCAGTACACATTGCAGAGAAATGGTAGCGGTTCATTAGTCAAATACCTAGTTTGAACAACCTCAAAATACCTCGTTATATATCATTGTGTAATGCTCTCAACAACCAACTCCAAGGATTCTGTGATGGCTCTGAAGCGGGCTACAGTGCAGTTGTTTATGTTCGCGTTGTTTGTCCTAATGAAAATGTAAAGACTTTTCTGCTCATTGCTAAATCACGAGTATCTCCTCTCAAAAGAATCTTGATACCCCGCCTTGAGCTTTGTGGTGCTCATCTCCTGGCTAATCTACTCCATTTTAGCGAATTTCCCATAGGGAAGAAGATATTACCGTAGGTCTCATGGTGAGACTTAAGCCCGAGACCATGTTATTTTTTCGTCTTTAGGTGCCCAGAGTCCAAAAACAATAGTCGTTAAAATTTGTATATATATATATATATATATATATATATATATGTATATATATGTGTCTGTTAGCACGATAACTCTCGTAAAAATGGTCCGATTGAGACCAAATTTGGTAGAGAGGTGTATTCCTACAACTGCTCGGACGAGTTCATAAACCAGACATACCCGTCAATGGGAACGGGTAGTTTGGGGGGGTTTTGTACCCCAAAATGGAGTTTTTGCGTTTTTCATATGTAATTTAAAAATTTTTTAGATTTAATCTTTCACCATTAAAACCAGCTTAAAAAACTACACAATTAAGTTCCTTAAAGTTTTTCTCTATCTTCAACGGTTACCGAGATATAAAAAAATCTAAACACAGTACGTTGTATTGTGGGGCTTCAATGTTAATCTTATGGAGGATAGGGAAAAATTAATATTTCCCATATTAATCAATATTTTTGGATAAAACTTGATGAACTTGAAGCTTTAAGTGCTTGAGATCTATCCATTTATGCTTAAAAATCACAGTTTATGTGTTTATCATGGCAGCAAACCTGCATACTCTTTTCCCATTAATCATATAGGGAATAGGCAAACTCCTTTATTTATGGACAGATGTTGATGAAAGTTGGTATAAATGTTAAGATAAAAATTATTCATGGTAGAAATGACTTCTTTCAGTGTTCCTCACAGCAGCTAACCTGCAAACTCTTTCCTATGTTAATCTTATAGAGAATAGGCAAATAATTCTCATGTTTTTGGACTTATTTTTATAAAACTTGTCATATATTATTGATTTGGAAATTCGCTGAGTACGCAGGTCTGCTGCGACGGGGGTATTTCCTCCTTTATTTTGTCTCAACGATGCAGAATCAGCTTGATAAAGGCGTGGTGTGACTCTTCTGTAGTTCTGTCATGGATCCAAACACCGCCATACCGGTTGAAGGTTTATGTAGCCAAAAGGGTTGCTCAGATACAGGAACTTATTCCATCACATGCATGGTCACATGTTCCAACTAACTCTAATCCAGCTGACTGTGACAGTCGAGGTCTCCTTTCGTCTTCTATCTTAGGTCATGCATGACCTTTGGTGACATGGGACTTCCTGGTTGCAGCAATCTCAAGAATCCTGGCCAAAAACAATGTTCACTCCGATTGTACCTGAGGAGTTACCTGAAATAAAGCAAGATCCACTTCCCATACAAGTAACCATACAGTCCACTACAGATGATATGCTTGGTAAATTCTCCTCATGGGACACACAATTAAGAGTATTTACTTATGTGATGCGCTTTATTAATAACTGCATGGGAGTGAATAAAGGTCAAGGGAAATTTAAAGTTAAAAGAAATTAAAGAAGCTGAATAGAAAATATGCAAATTGATTCAGCAATCGGAATTTAAAGAAGATCTATGTGCCCTGGGTTCTGGTAAACAATGTACTTCTCATGATGATGTTGGGTTAATCAGGGTGGGTGGTAGACTTCAACACTCTGATCTCTCATATGATAGCAAGCATCCTATATTGCTTCCCAAGTCTCATCGCGTCGTTCACCTCATCATTGATTTTTATCACCTGAAATACCTACATGCAGGACCTCAGTTAGTGCAAGCAGCAATATTTCAAAAATTTTGGATTTTGTCAGGGCGAAGTGTCATCCGAAGCAGAATTTTTAAATGCATTCGATGTTTTAAATGCAACCCCAAACTAATTACGCAGAAAATGGGAGATCTTCCTTCTCAACGAGTGACACCCTCAAGAGTGTTTGAAAACTGTGGGACAGACTATCTAGGTCCTTTTTATGTCAAGACTAGTACACTGAGAAGAGCTAGTAAAATCAAAGTATTCATTTGTATATTTGTATGTTTTGCCGTCAAGGCTGTCCATCTGGAGGTTGTCACCAGTCTCAACACTGAAGCTTACATTGCAGCGTTGACAAGATTTGTATCACGTCGAGGGTTGTGTCGCAATATATATTCAGACTGCGGCACCAATTATGTAGGAGCTGCCAATGAAATTCAAAATATTATGAAGAACTTTCTAGGTCAAGAGGAAAATCAAAAGGCAATCCATAAATTCTCGACTAACAATCACATCCAGTTTCATTTCATGCCACCAGCAGCACCCCACCAAGGTGGCCTCTGGGAACGAACGGTTCGTAGTGTCAAATACCATCTTCGAAGAGTGATAGGAGATCAGATCTTAACTCTTGAAGAAATCATTACTTTGTCAACGCGCATTGAAGCAATTCTTAATTCTAGGCCCTTAACACCACTCTCCTCAGACCCTTGCGAGATTGATTGCCTTACTCCTGGGCATTTTCTTGTTGGAGGACCACTTCTCTCTCTTCCTGAATCTAACTGGGAAGGAGTTCCCACAAACCGCCTTTCAAGATGGAGATTAGTCCAATTCCTAACCCAATGCTTTTGGAAAAGGTGGCAAAAGCAGTATCTCTACATCTTACAGAAAAGAGGAAAATGGAGAACTGTTCAGCCAAATGTAAAAGTTGGAGATCTTGTCCTCATTCATGAAGCAAATCAGCCTCCACTTTCATGGCGCATGGGTCGCGTTACTTTGACTTCACCAGGTCCAGATGGACTCGTTCGAGTGGTGCACCTTCAAACCTCTAAAGGTCCTCTCTCAAGGCCAATCACCAAGGTATTTCCACTTCCCCTTGACAACTGACTGAAGACAGAAAAAAGAGGCTATTGGATCGTTCGACTTATTTTGTTTATTCATCTTTGTTTCTGTCATGAACCCCGAAGTGGTTCATGGGCGGGGGTATGTTACGGCCTTGGACTTTTATGGATTTATAGCTAAGCTCAGTGCCTGCCTCTATATTCAATATGGTTAATTATTAATAATTAAAAACATATGTTTTTTGTTATTGTTTATTATTGTGTTGTTGTCTCTCATTTTTATAGTATGTTTAAAATGTATTAAAAGGTTTGGCAAGTTAAAAGTTATTTTTATTATGTGTGTTGTATTGTTTTCATGGAAACTTGAACAAGGTAAAAAAGTACACTTATGGTTCCAAATAAAATGACATCACTTGTGTAAATTTCCATTCCCAAGTTATAGTTAAATACCTAAAATTGTTTTTTTACTCTCTAGAAAACAATTTTTAGACGAATTGCAATTACAGTAGAGTCCCGTTTAACCGAGTCTGTAAAGTTGATCTATTATTTTCATAAAAATGATGTTTTATAACAGCAGGCTGTAGATTGGATATGAATAAGGCTCGGTTTTTAAGGATCAAAACGAAATGTGCAAAAACAGATCCCCATATATTATTAAGGGAAAAAACGTGCCGATTCTGAGCTGAAAACGCTAGTTTGCCACTACTTATATCAGTTTCATCAGTGGACTGGTACCTACATACCGAATTTCATGAGAAACGGACCAATAATAATCTCTGCACAAGGCTTCTGCACCCCCCCCACACATAGACAGACAGACAGACAACACTCTAAAACCCACTTTTTCGATTCAGAGGGCACTAAAATGTATATCCACCAGATACTCAAATTCGAAAATTCTGGCAAAACAATTCTTTCTCCATATGTACTATACACCGTGGATTGTTACATACGAAACGAATTTCATGAAAATCGGACCAATGGTCTCGTCTTTAGACTTTTGCACATTTCTAAACACGGAAAAACATCACTCTAAAAACCCATTTTTTTGATTTAGGAAGCACTAAAATGGATATATCCAACAAAAACTTAAATTTGAAAATTATGATGAAAACAATACTTTTCTCAGTTTACTATCGTAGAGGAGGAGAAAGTAATAAATTATCATTACGGTTCCATCCAATCAATTATGCATAGCCCCATTTATAAAACCAGAAAATTTTTATAAAATACCAGCGTTACTGTGGTATTTTACAATTTAGTTCGTTCACTTCCTAATTAACTAATTTACACTCTGCTGACTCTCTTAGATTCACTCGGTAAAATGAATATAACGTAAATACAACAAAATATGTTAACGGTTAATTAATTAATTTATTTAGTTGGTTCCATTTAGGTGAACCACTGAGGTCTTCTCGATGCAACAGATTTTTAATCATCTTTACTGGTAATTAATTACTTGTTTCAAGTAGAAATGCACTTTCACTAATTAAATTTCTTAAGCAACATTATGATTCTTCTATTGAAACACCGATATTGATAAAAATTGTATGAATTGTAGTCGTTTATGAGACAAAGAAAATGACACAATCGGCATTTCTTGAAAAATTGTAAAAATAGTTCTTTTAAATTTTCCATTCCTAAAATGGTGAGAAAAAATTGCTTATTTCTTATAATTATAAAACTGCAGGCCACTATCCACCGATCATCATTTTCGGTGAATTGGGGGTGGGGTACTACCTAATGTTTGTCCCAAACGCTTTCCTTTTGTGATTTTTGCATCCATACACAGCGCAAGAATTCATTAAACAACAAACGCCACTCACAAAAACCATTGTGAATTGGCATTTAAATCAGCTGTTTTTAGATTTGCATACAGCATGACGTCAGAGTTAAACTGGGATAGCCCACATATCTATTTGATTTCGCCATGACAGACACCCTAAACAGTATCAGTTTATATTTATGTATTTTTGAAGCAACTATATTTTTAAAATTATGTTAACGTAGGTATTTTTAAAATTACAGCTGATTTTCTGATTTATATACAACTGATTTACAGCTGATCGCATATCAGTATTTTAGTACGGGTAGTGAATGTTTTTTATTTGAAGTGGGTCTTTGAATGTTATATTTTTTTATAAATAATACAAGAAATAGTGCGAAAATGTTTTTGCTAAGAAAGAAGGTTTTCAGAGGTAAATTTTAAGTAGGTAGTTAAAAGGTATCATGAACAACTTGAATCATTATAAGTGTTAAAAACTTGAAAGATTGCTGACTGTGAAGGAATTTAAACATTCTAAGAAGGAACAATGTCGTATCAATCAACTGTTTCAAGACGTTCGTATTTCCCTTCGTGTAAATCATTATCTTGAGCTGTCACAAACTCACGAGCAACCATTATTTAGGAATATAATTTAAAACATTTTCCTAAAGTTTGAAAAATCACCGTACAAGATATAGAAATATTGTCAGCACGCAGTTTATCCAATACTATAATACGAGCAAGGTTTGTATATATATATTTGCACACGGATCTCGAAAACGGCACTAAGGATTTTCTTTATATTTTGGAAATAACTAATTTCTGAGTAGAAAAAAAGTTCTAGATGGATCTAATGTCCAGGAAAATTCTTGTTTTCTTGTAATATTAAGTTTAAAATCTAAAAATTTAACATTACGCTTATGGAGAATCAAATGTAAACAATACAAATCAAAACAGCTGTTTATAACCGTTTGACAGTTGTTAATTGAAGATGGTTGCAAACAATATGTGAATAGAGGTTTTGCATGAATATTTATTTTATGTGTGTAATAAATGAAAAATTATCAAATTACTAAACAATTTGTAAAAACTAAAGGGTAAAATAACTGTGCGAAATAAAAGCAGAGAAAATTATTTCCAAAATCTTTTGTGTTTTGAAAGAAAACGTATTCATTCTATTGCTTGAAGCCACTGTAACAAACCAATTAACTGGTGTAAATTAAATTTCTCTTTTGCTTTTCAATCCTCATTCCTTTTCTAGCAAAAGCAGTTGATCACAGGATAATAATAACAAACTGTATGGACATTTAAATTCAGTATAAGATTAGCTAAAACAATTGAGGTTGGCAAAAACTCTTAAACGACGACGCCAACCTGGCCGACGCCGTAGCTCAGTTAGTAGCGCTAAGATC